>JAJVSH010000070.1:602663-625335 GCA_021460005.1 Tetramorium alpestre | reverse complement strand
TCTCCAGTATTGGGAGCGCTGTTTCCTCCATCACCACCTTCGGCTGAATTGTTATTGCCATCTCCGGCATCTGGTGCACTGTTTTCTCCATCACCACCTTCGGCTGAATTGTTATTGCCATCTCCGGCATCTGGTGCACTGTTTCCTCCATCGCCACCTTCTGCTGAATTGTTGTTGCCATCTCCAGTATTGGGAGCGCTGTTTCCTCCATCGCCACCTTCGCCTGAATTGTTGTTGCCATCTCCGGCATCTGGTGCGCTGTTTCCTCCATCACCACCTTCTCCTGAATTGTTGTTGCCATCTCCAGTATTGGGAGCGCTGTTTCCTCCATCGCCACCTTCGCCTGAATTATTGTTGCCATTCCCGGCATCTGGTGCGCTGTTTCCTCCATCACCACCTTCTCCTGAATTGTTGTTGCCATCTCCAGTATTGGGAGCGCTATTTCCTCCATCGCCACCTTCGACTGAATTGTTGCCATCCCCGGCATCTGGTGCGCTGTTTCCTCCATCACCACCTTCTGCTGAGTTGCTGTTGCCATCTCCAGCATTGGGAGCGCTGTTTCCTCCATCGCCACTTTCGCCTGAATTGTTGTTGCCATTTCCGGCATCTGATGCGCTGTTTCCTCCATCGCCACTTTCGGCTGAATTGTTGTTTCCATCCCCGGGATTGGATGCACTGTTGTTTCCATCGCCACTTTCGCCTGAATTGTTATTTCCATTTCCGCCATCGGGTGCACTGTTGTTGCCATCGCCACCTTCGGCTGAATTGTTGTTGCCGTCTCCGGCATCTGGTGCGCTGTTTCCTCCATTGCTACCTTCGGCTGAATTGTTATTTCCGCTATCGGGTGCACTGTTGTTACCATCGCCATCTTCGGCTGAGTTATTTCCATTTCCACCATTGGATGCGTTGTTGTTTCCTTCGTTACTTTCTCCATTGTTTTCATCGGTACTGTTTTTGCTTTCTTCGCTACTAGATGAGCTACTAGATGAGCTCTTACTTTCTTCACTACTGCTATTTTCGTTACTATCAGGTCTATTGGTAGTTGTGGTCGGTGCAGGTGTTGTTAAAAAGCTTTTTGCATAACCTTCTACGCGTAAAAGCATCCCTTCTCCGCGTTTTCCTAATACTATAACTGCTAAATTTGTTTGACTGAGTCTTTTCGGTATGAACTGTGTTTGTTTATTTTCTATATTTGCGATTATGACCTCAGTGAGAATCGCATGTTTTGGAGGTTTTACGCCGACCGTGACTATCATGGGCTTCCATGGAATAGCAGGCTGCAACATTTAAATAAAATTAATAAAGTTAACCATAAAAGTATCGGTATATATATGTCATTATTTGGTATATGAATGTTATTTTATTAAATCTAAATATCTAGAAATCTGTCATTGATAAAGTTTATAATTGAATCGATAAAATAAATATAACAATATATAAAGATTTAAATTTTGTTTTATATCAATATTTTATATGAATGTAAATTAATGACAAATTAAGCTAAAGTTAAATTGAATTCAAACAGCATATTTCAAGACATATCAAATATCTATGATTTAAATTAGAATGTATTACTTTTAATATCTAAGAAAGTTGATTTTNAAATTTATTTATTTAAAATATAATAACAAAGCTTTCTAGAAAATTTTCTAGAATTTTTTTTAAATATTTAAATTTTGAATTATGGAAGATTCTGAGATAAATTGTTATGAATTCAATATAGAACATAGAATAATAACAATCAAAAGAATAACATTTACCTTAAAAATGGTTCTGTTAGTAATAAGGTAATCGCCTTCTTGACGTTCACCTATCAAATAATTATCCTGAAATCCATTGCTTGCACTTCTACAGGCAGCCAAAGTGATGCACAGAAGCACAAAAAATAAGATCCGCATCTTGTACAATTAATTGTTGCACCGTCTGCAACTAAAACTATACTGTTCAACCGATGATTGACGAACGTATTTATATCTTCGCGTTATCAATTCTCATGCTTGGCTCCACAAAGAATCGCACCATATTAACTCACAGATTTCTATTTGTTGACAGTGACAACAGCTTACGTAAGGTTATTTGTTTCGTCTTCCGTTACTTTCCTGCAGTTTGTGGAAACTCTTTTCTCATGGCGTATATTCATCTTATTCTTTTGGACAATAAGAAAAAAAGAGTAATGCGCTAAAATGATTTAAATATGATTATACTCCAAAAGATTTTACAGTTTCTAATTAAATTTGTTATCTAATATATACATATATAATGTATTCTACATTATAACATTAATTTTTATATTTGTTATTATGATTAATGTGACTGTTTATTATATTAAGTAAATTGCGATATACATAAAATAATGTATGAATGTTTGAACAGTATAATAGCTAAGAAGAAGAACAATAAAAATAGATTTATTATTTATGATAAAAGTTTTAACATCTACGAATCTAAATATCTTGTCAAGACGAAAAGTGTTAATGCTGTGTGATGACGTATACATATATTGAGAAAGAACATGTTTTTTTTGTATTTTATAAAACACAATTTACGTAATTTTATGACGAATATTTTTATAATGTTATATATATTATGAAATTGATATTAAATGTCACATAAAAGTGATATTAAATGAAGATATCGCTGTTTTTTTCATGTGATATTTATTCAACGTAATTATCTTCCTGGTAACTTATAACTTCATATATTTTCGGCTTTTCTCTTGTTAGATTGATTGCTCATTGGGGGGTCTGATAACGTAAATACCATTGATAAGCCTTGCACGTGTGACGTTAATTAAGTAGTAACAGACTTTTCTGACGCAAGTGCGTATTTAATCGGAATCAAATAACACTATCTGGAAAACAACGTATAAGAGACATCGCATGTGATTTCTGTGGAATAGTGGAATATTTCAAAGACTTTATCACAGACACCTTCTCCTACCCGTGACATTGTACCTTGAAATGTAAACAGAATAGATAATAGGCCGTCCAATTATTTGCTGTAATTTTCTCAATGTTTTTTATGAGAATATATTTGTTATATATGTAAATATAAATATGCACATATGTATATGCATAAAGTATTTCGATATTTTTAATTTAGTGTCTTGCAGATAGTTGCATAATTATTTGTCAAAAATCTTTATGAGCATCATCTTGTGATTGTCTTTTCATTAACAATTAGTTATACTTACCCTATTTCTTTCGTTCGCATCAATAATGTCGTCGCGACTCTGTCGACCATATCGCGTAAATTAATTCCTTTTCATAAATTCAACACGAAGGAGCGTTTCATATTCAACGCCATAACTCGAAACGTGTTCCTCGGTACGTGTGTAATCTCAAATCTCAGACTCATCATTTTCAGCCGCGTCAGCTTATGGTACGTGAGACCGTAAGAATTAGCTAAGTGAGTAGCTACGGTAGTAGCTCTACGACTTTTACGGATGCAGAACCAGTTATAGACCCGACTGAAATGAACGAATCATACGAAATTGACAAATAGCTTATTCTATCATCGACGAAAAACATACAAATCCTTTTTTATGTAGATAATGATGGCCGTTTAATAGCTAGTTGTTAAACGTCAGAAAGGGCTTCCGATTTATCACTGACAATTCCTGAGAACTAACAAGAAAACATCCTCTTTACAATTCGAACCTAATAATGAATAATTTTAAATTCACAGCACTAAATGCTAGGAGGCATATTTGAATTTGACAGAAGATTACTAATCTCTTTAATACTTATATATATAATTTTTTTCTCTGTTGAACGTTGATTTGGGATATATCTATATCTGATGATTGTTAATTGATGTTTTTAAAAAGATTGATAAAATATGGAAGTAATATATTAATAGAGTAATATGCAATCTATTAGGAACATGTTCGTTCGTTAATAATACAATGCATAATAAAATTGGAACAATAGATTCATATTCGATTCGGTGGAGTCTATTATACATTAATTTCCATTTAAAAAGTACGAACAAATCCAATTTATTGGCAAAGAAATAAAATGTAAAATGTTTAATTTTATTAATTTATGAATCGTTATAATTCACAGTTTTACAAAGATACGTATTATTTTATGAAAAATTTAATTTAAATACTTTTAATGGATACTTATATTAAGCATGCAGGGACATTTAAAATGTTTATTAAAATTTTATCAGAAAATTTTAAATGAATAATTCATTTAAATAATAATTTTACAATCGTACATTCATAATCTTATGTAATTGTTGCTCGACATGTATAGAATACGCTTAAGCATTTACCAAAATCTAAAGTTTTCTCTATATTCTATGTAAAATGTTTCTCGAAAGATGAATGTACAAATTTAATAGCGAACCGATAAGAAATCTTATCTCGTTGAGATCATGGCCGTTATAATATCCTTATTATTTTGTTCGGTTAACAATCTAAAATTAACCGGTGAGTGAATCAGAGATATGACGTTTGTATTTCACTCGAAATGTTTGCCATATGCAAATTGCAATCGGATCGAATTGTAAATATTTTCTTATAACGAGCATATTCAGTATGTTACGCAAGAATATAGAATCTGTGTCCTTTTATTACGCAATCACATGTAAAATTACGTATCCGTATTTCATTTATATATAAATGCATATTAAACTATAATTGCGCGTATATTCGTAGAGTTTGCGTTTACTAAAATTAATTTTCTTAAAAGTGCTTTATTTAATAAATTGAAATTATCAAATCAAATTTAATTTTGAAAAGCTTGTTTTAGATAGCAATTTAGCAATTAGACACTCGCACTCTATTAGAATAATTGGAATATATTTTGAACCTTTTATTTAAATTTGAAAATAAAATTTCATGCTGTTGTGTGCTAGATGAGAGGGAGGAGATGCTTAACGATCGCCTTTGAAACGTTTTTCGTACCAATATGTAGATGCGCTGCACCATCGCATCCCCAGTATTGCGTATGTGTTCACGCGGCTGCTGGTAATTACTCACGTCACGTAGCCATGTTGCTGGCCACGGATGCCATTTTTTATACTATCAAGAGGTGCCAGCAGCTCGCGCAGTTCGCCATCCAGCGGATAATATCGGCCGATACTTTTTATTAACGCCGAGAAGAAGAGAGACCGTGTATCGATCCAATAAACGCCGTCACGTCGGATCGGGCGAGAACAATCGCTACAGAGAATAAAATTCTCCGCTTGATCTGACCGCGAGTGGAAATGGCACGTCACGTACCGGCGATCTCTTCTTTCATTAACGTTACGAACGTTTCACGCATCGCTCCTAATCACTGCCCGCGAGTATAAGCGATCACGAACCTCGCGGAAAGAAACTTGCTTTTCCCTCTTCCTCTCTCCTATTTACACGCGTATGCTTGTGTTTCTACAATTCCCATTGGACTAAATCCTGACTATGTAGTTTCTCGTATTTATCGAGCTAACTTGCTATTTCTTATTCCATCCTTCTAACGAGAAGGATCTATAATATAAAGTTTATATACCTTTATAGAGTCACATTTATTAAACAGTTTATGTACATAATGTGTACATTTACAAATAAAATATAAAAATATATATAAAATGTAACATCACATAGTATAATATATTATGAAGTAGGGAGTAATACCCAATTTTTCGTTTTATTTGCGTATGTATTTATTTAGACTTCCACAACGATATTGATGGTTACAACATTATTTTTATGTAAATTTTCAGTAAAAATCGTAATCAGCGATATCAAAAACCCTCCAGAAATCTCCAGAAACCCTTAAAAACATTATTTTCAAAATTTCCATGTCGTGGATGAATGGGTCGGGGTGGCCACTACAGTGGCCAGCAACAAATTTGGAAACTATTTAGAACATGTAGGTTATATATATGTAAAAATTTTCCGTAAAAAAATTCAAAATTTCAATGGAAAAATTCCGGCCCTCTAAAGATTAATATAATGAAAAATATCTTATCAGATATACAAGTTATGTATTGGATAAGATATAAAATAGGTCAAATTAAATCCACGATTTTTTCCTGTACATAGATTTTCTCTGTTTATCTAATCTTTATTTTAAAACAAGTCTGTCTGTCATTATTTTATAAGCTGTTCTTATAATTTTGTAAGCATTTTATTTTTCTATAAACAAGTTTATATAAACAAGTCCAACAAAATTTTATCAGTAAAATGAATTGTCGAAAGTATTTTTGATTCATCGTCATTGGAACTAATTTCATCATACGCTGACATTATTATTTCACGTCCATTATTGTCCACGCGTGTTGCGTAAAAATAGAGAATTTTATTCGCTTCACACTATAAATTTCCAAAAACCCGATGTCAATCAAAGAGCATCAATTCGATAAATATTGAACTAGGTAGGGTATCAATCAACCATCAATACGTCTTGTCCTGAGCAGACACACAAATGGCTGACTGTGAACATATTCTCTCCTTGCGGTGACACCGATATTGCATACGTATTACGCATCGTTTGTCATCATTATCCGTACCGTAATTAAAACTTTCCGACTTATGATGAAGGATTGCGCGACCTGATTTCCATGAAAATAGAATGGTCATCGTAAATATCATGCTTTGTCCCATATAAAACGTAACATTGTTCAAAAACTGTCATTTCGACCAGCGCTATATGAAATACATTCCGATCCTGTAAAAGTTTGTCACAAGATATTACATCATTTGCAATTATATGAATTAATAAATAAAAATATATATATTTATTGAATAATAAATAAATTATACAATAATGAATATATTTACATAATACGTGTATTATTACATAAATATTTACCAAATAATAAAATTATGTAATTATGAATATAAAATAAAAGTATAATAATAAAACATGTAACTAGAAATAATAAGAATCAAGAAATGCTAATATGTAGCACTTAAAACTTTGTTCTGGAACTTTTGTTCTTTACTCATAACAGCTTCATTAATAATTAACGCATAAGATAATCTCTTGAAAATGATATATCATCGCGAAATTATACTTTCCAATTCGTAATACATTTAGATTTATGCTCCCAATTTTATTATGAAAGATGCTGATTAATATTGATGTAGAGGAATTATGGAGGATTTACAGGAAATAATTTAAAGAAACATATAATAACAGCAATAGCTTTATTAAATTCAATATATTATAATACAATAAAAAATGAAGTAGATAAACAAAGTAATTGCAAACAAAAGACGAGCAAATAGAAGCAAAATTAATTTGTCGTAACTAAATCATGTGTCAATTTAAATACGTTATTGCAGTGCATTCTTGTCAAATTATTTAGCAAATTTTAAAGATACAACTTTATATAGATAACAACGGGAACGTGATAAGAATATGTAACTACAGATTTTCCTTTTACAACATGTTGACGAACATAAATTGAATTATATATTTTTTTATTTCCACTAGAATTATTGCATTACAAAAAATCAGTCACGAGCATATTTAGTTCTCTCTTTAGGGACGATGGTCACTGTCGTTAGCAATCGACACATGAGTTAAAGTAATATCGTAGATTATACATCAGTTTCTCGCTCAATGACTCTATATTCAATGATTCGTGAACCGCTATCTGGTCCACGTGACTGCACGTGATTGCTTGCTCAAACCTGCTCTTCGATAGTGGTTCTAACCGGTTCGGACTGTCTGCACGTATATTCATATTTGTATAAGGAAACAAATATTCATGTAATTTTATGAATGTGTATATATTAACGATACTGATTAATTTTATAAAAATTCAAATTTAAAAAAATTTTTAAGATTATAATGTTATATTGTGTCATTAAAAATGTGTTTACACGTACAACGTATACATATCTACTATAATAATATTAGATTCTATGTATATCACATGTATGAGTATATGTATAATTATTACATATAAATATATGTCATATATAAGATATAAGATATGTCATATATAAGATACAATATTAATATTATTAATAATAGTAGTATAATAATATTTATATTACTTAAATTTTATATTAATATCTATGTCGTATTGTGGTTCTGATATCAATTTTATAAAACAGTTGTTACATTTAATGAGATATCATACATTATAAAATGAGGGAAGTACATAGTAATTTGCAACATATCATGCAAATTAAATCGAATTGTCGGTTTACTGAAGCGGTTTACTACGGAAATCCTCGCAGNCAGTATGCAAATTACAAACATTGATATCCTCATATGATAATAATTTTATGTTTATTGACGCATCATTAAAAAATAATTTCAGCTGCACGAATTCTTTGCGTTATCGAGAATCGCTAAAATTTAGTTAATTGCCGCTCAAACAATTTATCGGCGATATCTGGCGTAAACAGCGTAAACAAAACTGTGTTGAATCAAACAACCTATCGGCTTTATTTCATTATTTCGCATGACTCGCACCATTTCATCCTGGGGCATAATTCCGATAGGAGCTCCTTGTTAACCTACCGAGATAGCGCGATAGTAAGATCGATCGTCGGGGGCTGCACGGATGCGGGGTACCGTCGGATAATGGATCGGACGTATCCGCGAACTCGATCCCCACGTGCGCGGATGTAGGGTTGAAGCTCTCCATCCGACGGCCGTTAGCCTGCGTTCCCTGTAGAGACAAAACAATTTTATCGGGCGCAATACCCGGGCCAAGTATTTTCATGAATTATATACGGCGAACGGTCACCCTCGGGAACCCGGGCGGAAAATGTTCGAGGTTCCGTCGACGACGACGCTCGGCACGTCGTCTACGTCGTACAATTCCACGGCTCTTTCTCACGCAATGAAATCTCACGCTCGACATATTGTGCCGATCCGAAAATTTCGAAAAGAACTTGGACAATTTCCTGACAGTCTCAGAGTATGATTCATTCGCGACGAGGAGGTGACCTAGGCAGGGCTCTTCAAAGAACAAGTGAAAATCAAGCATGCGTATCAATCGCGAGTGCCAATCTCTATCTCGACGAAGAGAGGGTAGCTTTTATGCCCTTTACCTTTGATACCAGAGGTCCAGGTTATGCAATACCTTTCTCTCTATGGACTTTTATATACAAGTTCGCGTTAACGTTATTTGGAAACTCTTAAACTTGATATCTACACGGAAATAGTTTCATCGAGAAATTTCGATTAAACGTTGAAAAGTAATAGTATGTGAGTCTCTCTCTCTCTCTCTCTCTCTCTCTCTCTCTCTCTCTCTTTCTCACTATAGAAACATCTTCTATTTTTATTATAACTCCACAAAAAATTTTGACCTATTGTGCCTCGATGACACTGAAGAAATCCGTCTTTTCGCTTTCTTATTTATCTTTAATTATTGCGCACCAATCGTAATAGTACAATACTTCGTTATTAATTCAATATAAATCTATGAATTAAATTAACGTATAAACCATTCCACACAATAAGACAATAGAAATAGAAAGATGAAGTTTTATTTGAATTCTAATATTTTGTGTGAAATCAAAATTAATCCTCGAAATCAAAAATATTTCCGTAAATAACGCATTCAACTGTTACTGCGGTTTAATCTGTGGACGATAAAAATAATACGTCGAGATATTTTTTCAAATGCCGAACAAAACATCGAAAATGTAATCAATAACAATGCAATTTTATCGGATAGGAACGATTTTCCATTGACATAACGAAGTGAACTGTAAAACTGCAGTTCCACTACTCTTAATTGGATCTTTACTCTACCATTTTTTTTTTGTATGTGCAATCGTAAATGTATATAAATTCTATTTATATCAGCTATTGAAAATTAAATCTTTGACACAAGTTTTTTTAAACAAACATTTAATAATAATAATAGTAAGGGGACGGGTCTCAGCCCGCCTGTGGCACTTATTGTTAGATAGATTGACAGATTCAGATTAGGTCCATTGTGCCTCCTCTTCTCCAGCCTACGAAATCGATTACGGAAGTCCGGTTCTTTTCCAGAAGAGGAGTCAGTCTCCAATCGGTAGGCGTCCGAAAAATGGGATATACATAGGATTTGAAACTCAGGACTCTCTCGTTACTAATCGCTCTCGTTAGCACGGAGCCATTCGTCATCCAAATAAATCACTTATGTAATAATTTATTCCCTTGCGAGAAACGAGGAAGAACGGTTATAATAATTACATTAATTACAATAATACGGAATAAATTCCGTATATTTATAAAAAGTATTTTAATTTATAAAAAGTATTTATTAAAAAGTAATTTCCAATGCATTATATACTAAAAAAATTGAAATATATATAATAACGCAGTAGAGAATAAAACTTCGCCGCATTACTTTACCTTGAAATATTATCGTGAAAAGCGATAGCTTCTTGAAGAATTAAAATATACTCATCAGAGTAGCGTACCGCAATATAAAACCGCATGCGGTTTTCAATTCTTTTTCATGGAAAAAGTCCATTTCTTTAACCCCCGGACGAGACGGGCGCAGAACTCATTTTCTAACGACCAAAAACACGACGCGTTCGAGGCAAACGTCATGTACACACGTTCTTGCACGTGCACATATTCCTTCCGTCTCCGCTTCCAGTTGGTGACTAAATCGGAAATAAGCAATCGCGACGATGCCTTTGCGCAGTTCCGCTCGCCGCGAAGATTGGATGACCGATTTCGAAGAGTGACTCGCAAATAGTACGGAAAAAGAATTTTCGCGGGAACCCGACCACTACTACTAATGTTTTGTTTTTTCGCCGATTCCGCGAGGAATCGTTTCGCCGTTTTCTTCGAGTCGTCCGGTCGACATAAAAATTTGATGTCCCGATGCTTCATTAGGAAAAATCGTCCGCCGGTTGTCGGCTGAGCCTCATGATGCGCGCGTTATCGGTGTGCAGATCCACGACCCGTGAAATTACGACGGGGGCGTCCGGTACGCCGGCGCGCACCTTGTAATTTTACGACTCGCGGGCCACTTAACATCGGGACCGTATATTTCCCATAAAGCGCTCTCTCGGACGTTCCTTGTAGCGCGGCCGGACGAACCGCGGCTCCTCGCCGCGGTAAACCCTCGTTCGTCCGCAGGTAAACGATTACGCTCCCGCAGTCCCCGTTTCTCGCGAGGGAACAAGGCCCGGTGTGTGAGGCCGAGCCCCCGCCTATCCTTATCTCCTTACGAATCTCGACAAAATGCGTCGTGTCGGCTTGTCGGCGCTTATTACGCCACGTGACGAAATGACAGTGCTCATGGCAAACACAAAGAAGCATTCGTCCCGGCCGTGTGAGTCGTGTAATCGCATGCAGGCGGTTCCACGCCCAGGAGGCGCGGAAAATTTCACGCGTACGAATGGGCGGGATGGTTTTTAACATTGTAAGCTCGTATATATACATATATATATACATATACATATATAAATATATGTGCGTGCATGTATATTGTATATATACAGGATGAGTGAGCGGGTTATGTCGCATGTACTGTAGAACATCCGAGGGGTTATCAGAATGGTTGCTCCCAGCCGGCGTTCTCCACGCGTATCAACATACTAATAGGAAGCACGATTAACATATTTTTTTGCATAACGAAACGTGCAGAATGAATATGCTGAAAAAGGAAAAGTCATTATATTGTATAAAAATTAAATTATAGTTATTTCTGTCTTTATTCATTATTTGAGTTTAATATATCATATTTAAGTTTGAAGTTTCGCTTCATTGCAAAATGTAGAAAAGCTACAAAATTTTCCCAAAGAGAACGGTTATATTTCAGTCTTCTTTATTTTTTTTAATCTTAATGTTTATTACACTAATATAATATTACACTAATATAATATTACAATATTTTATGTAGGTAAATTAATAATTTTCTTTAGCGTAAGCAAGTATAAAGGACTAGTTTTTCTTCCTTAGTATACTATATTTTGCATTTTTTGCGAATAAAAAAGAAAGGCCTTTCTTTTACATACGCTTACGCCAAGTAAATCGCTAAGTAGCATAAACTTATCGACATCGTAGCGTGCGGTCAGTATAAGTAGACCCTTTTTATATTTCTATTTTTTTACGTAAATAATAAGCGAGGCGCGAAAGCGTTTTTATTTTTAACCGGCAAAGACAGCGGGCGAGCTCCCCCTTTTTTTATGTATACATATATCTGTATATAAAATATCCTGTTGAAAAACCTTCGTCCATCCCGTACGTTACTCATATTACACGCGCAGCACAAAATATCGTTCCGGCGATTAAGAGAACGTTAAGGTCGACGTTACGGGCGGCTGTGAGACTCGTGCACCGATATTCGGGATGATGGATCGATACGGTGCCAACTGCGGTAATTTCTCTGAGGAGAAGCTAAACGAGATATGAACGACACGATTAATTCCCCCGAACGATCTTTTTCGGCGCTGTTAACGGTTATCTGATTGGCTCACGCAGCACCCGACGCTACGGGTAGGTGCAACGTAACGAGCTGCAGCGATCGTCTTTTTTTACCGGCAGCGGCGCGGCGCGGTACATTCTTTTTGTCCGACGCGCGAACTCGGCTGGCAAGACCGGCTGGCCGGTTATTACCGCCGAAGAAAGCGTGTTGAGCGCAAAATAATGTTCGCACGGATCTACAAAACGAACGTTTAATTAATAAACCACACTCAATGCGCGTAACAATGCCCTCGACATCGCTCAACATTTCGACGGAGAGCTGTTGCGAGAACGTTGAATCGTGAATGTTGAAGGTGTTGCGTTTAATGCTCCGTACACATACATTTTTTACGCGCGTATGACAGAGTTGCGTCTAATCGTATCCATTTTCGTAATGTCGTCCGTGTATCCATGAATATTAATAAATAATATTACTCCTGCGCGCAGATACGCCTTGTTGTTTGCTCCGCGCGTGATGTTTGTAGGTTGCGCGAAATGAAATATTGCACGAGCGGTTTAGCACGTATGTCGCGTTCAAACATTTTATGCATTCGTAACGACGCAGGCAATTACCCTCAAGTTGCCGGCGTGATAAGTACCAAGCTGAAAACATAAATCGTGACTCGTGACACGCGCCGCAGCCTTCTAACGGCGTGACAATCATCATGTGGGTACCCATCTAATATCAAAGTACGCACGACCGTGACAAATCCCAGATTACCTTTCGGGGATAACAATACGGGCAGCGGTATGTAGAAAACGGAACCGTGGTGTTAATTTCCTGTTGCGGAGCCAAACAAGCCAACAGGGAGAAACAAAGGCTCATAGGGGATCTTCGCTACGCCTGTCTGCTTTTATCTCTCGAATCGCGTCTTCCGTCGTCAAAGATGAAATGGGTACCTGTCGTTCATGCGCGAAAAGCAATCGTAGCTTCAGACATCCCCGTAACCTTTCTTTCATTATAATGTGTCAAATTTAATAAGTTTAAATAGGAAAGTCGACAGAGTATTGAGAGGCATTGAGAATTGAATTAGAGAAATCGCCTGTCACATAAGACCGTACGAAATGAAATAGAATTATACGATAAATGGCTCGAAAACTCGTTTAATCATGGAATGCAACGTTTGTCTCTTTGATTTAATTACTGGGTTATATTTAAAAACGGAGATGTGCGTTTTAGAGAGAGAAAGAGAGAGAGAATAATTGTTTATTTTGCAAAAATAATTTACAGTTGCAAATGAATTGATGAATATTGATATTATGTTAATTGAAGAAACAAACATATTTAATAATGCTGGAAGCATATCAGGAGGGAATTTTTAGAAATGAAAGCGAGAAAAAAATATTTTCTGTATTAACTATTTATCGAATAATTAATACATAAAGCTTTACATTAGAGAACAATAATTTGCGATAATTATGATACTAATCTTTTGCTCGTTACCTTAATTCATTCTTTAAATAATCACAGATCTGTAAAAAAATATAGATTTTAATTTTGTCACGCGGAGAAAATGATTGCATGCATACTCACGAAATGCGAGAGATGAGATCCTTAATCAAGGAAATGAACGAGCCACTAATTGTAAGAATCAAAAGAGACAAATCCGAAATAATAGCACCTCGTTATACGTATATACCCTCTAGCAGGTAGACGAGTTATATATAGTCAAATCTTTTAGTTTTCTCCTATTCTCCTCAAAGTTTAATTAACTCGAGTGAGGATTTGCGCTACAAAAAATTACGTCGCTGAACAAAACGCCATTACGATCTCGGAGTACAGCTGAATTTGCAAGTGCAGCGCAATATCGTTGAATATGGAATGCATAATATCTTCCAACTTTAATCTAACACATACAATTTATTCAAAGTTATTTTCAAATTGTTAAAGCATCGATATTTCTTTTCTTCTTTTAATAAATTTTTCTTTCAAAGAATTTCTCTGAATTATAAGCAACTTTTCGTCCTCACCTTGTATTTCTTTTCCAAATTAAACAATTAAAGAATCTTTGATAATATTGGTTTCCACGAAAATTGAATACTTAATTTTTCGGTCTTATTCAGTCGCACCTTTTTTTCCTCTACATTTTCTCTGCAACAAAAGGGAAAAGACCATTTTGAGAAATTGTAAGAATTTGTACAGGACTACTTGCGCGCGTTATTATATGCACTATGTTTTAATGTAAAAAGCTATTCTTACAAACTGTAGGCGAAGAAGCTTGTTCTCCATTAAGATAAACAGAGTGTTGTAGAAGAACCGCACATCTCTACTTCCACGAAATTTCAGATGCTTCTATCCTAGGATTAAGGAAATAGAGCGCTTGGATTTTGTTGTTAAAGCGCGGTCACGAGACGTACGAAGTAGTCCGCCAAGGTGGACATTAAACAAACATCCTGCCCGGTGCTGCGGATACGCGAGGTGTAGCGGCAATAAGACACGTCGAGCAAACTACGTGTCTGCGTGTAACAACGAGCCAGCTACCCAGCGCGGCACGAAACGAATGCAATTGCGGGCATCGGCAAGGATATAAGCATGATGACCACGTTCGCGCCGTGGAGAGCCTCTTCTAGAGTTCCTATTATCGCTCACGTCGCCGCGGCATGGCCGATATAAATCGGACGCGAGCGCGCGCGCGGGAGGAACGTATAGCACACACCATCTCCCTTTGCCACTGCGCTCTTCACGCTTTAATGCCTGGGAAAGTGTTGCGAACGAACGCGGACCGAAAAGTGGAACAGATTCGTACGATGCCGGCAATGAAAGCAGGGAAATATGAAAGGGGATTTATACTGAGACACAGACTATTCCACGGAAACGATTCAAAGTGGATAGTCGTGGGACATTACGAAGATATAGGACAATCTCCTTGTACTATTCTTACAATGTAGAGCAAGATAACGGAGACGCGCCGTCATTGTATTCCTTTCAAAGAATCTTTTATGGTATTCACACGCCGCGCGGCTTCTTGAATATATATATAATTTTAAGTTTTATTTATTGAAAATGCGATGAATATCAGGTAATCTCATACACGAAAACAATTCGCGTGTCAAATATTTCTTTTCAACATCAAATATTTTCTTTCTTCTGCAAACGGTTTCAATTAGTAAAATCTTATTTTGTTCTCTCAGAGTTTGTCTATCCATATACTGTACCTCTAGGCTCTTTAATTTCCCTTCAAAGAATTGCTTTGTGTCTAACAGCCTTAGTTTATTCTTCGTTCTGTGCTCAGAAGACGATTGCGTCGAGCATATTCTAAAGAAATTTTATTTCCACTTTTAAATCAATTTTTCTTCATACGCGCAATACACGGAATATGCCTTTTCATAACTCTTTGAAATACAATAAACAATAGTAGTCCTTAAGATAATAAAGAATAATGTATTTTCGGAAGACCCAAAACTTGATCAGAAAATTGCGCTTTTAATATCGCTACGACTCTGTTCGTATAGAAAATTGGATAGTGGATATTGAACGCACTATATTAGATGTTCGATTATTCAGAATACTGCATCGGCTGCGCGATACTTTCTTGGCACGAAAGAATATCAATCTAAAACCGAGGTCATATTCTCGAAAGAGACAGTTTACCGGTGGTTACATATGACGACATTTAATTAAATATGTTTCGATAGATTTTCGAGGGTAAGTGTCTTCTCTATTGAATCAGCTTTTCGGAGCAATGATGTATTTATTGGCAGAATTTGTCAATACCTTCCGTTGATTATCAAACGTTCAATTAATGAAGTAATTATATGAAGTAAAAATTGGTGAGATGAAAAAGATTGTCTGAGAACTGATGAATCGTTAAAGAAATATAACGACGGTTGTATTTTTTCCGATGAACGATTATGATATTGGCGATTTATGTAATCTACTTATGCAACTTGTTTCCGCGATTTATGTAATCTTTTTCCGATAAAGACATTCACGAGAGCCGATATTCTTTTTTAGTTTGTTTCTTGCAAAATATAACTGAGCTATTTAATTTATTGCAACATTCAAGATATTAAGGAATTAATATAATAAAATTTATAGAAATATACAAGCAAAAGAATAATATATTTTATGTGAATTTTTAGAGAAACAGATCTTATAAACAGTTTTATTACATAAATATCGTATTTTTTTTATATGGGTACCTCACGAATCAATCATTACTCGTAAAAATGTAGTGCAAAATTCTCTGAGAGTCTCCTTCCGCGTTTTTTTCAAAGGCTCCCGGAACACATAAATTGCGTGATTGCCAATAGTTTGCAATCTAACTTCACGCAAACCACGAAAAAACAACCGTCGGTTACAGGTATCACGGACGCAATTTCATTTCGAGCGGAAAGATCAGCTCTATCTATAGTCGTTTGTCAGTGGGAAAAGTTGGCTCGTTGATACACCCCGTATATTTCGAATCGTACGTCGTGTTGCAATACAGATCGCAATCGGGAAGCCAAGTTAACGCCTGTCGGCCGCCGCTAACTATTAAATTTCCTTACACTTTGTAGTATCATTAATCGTCGGAAACTCCTTTATCGAGCGCTTCGCGCACGAGTGAGTTGTCGCGCTGTTCGGAAATCGCCAAGAAATCCCAATCCGGCTTCCATCACCGACGAGAAAGCATTGCAGACATCTACAGGCACACCACATGCCCATACATACATGTATATATGTACACGTCAGTTTGGCGACTTCTGGCTACTTGCCCGCGCGCGATGAGAGCAATATTGTCACGAGGTTTCCCGGAGAAAAACTTTTTAATCTCTCGGGTGAGCGGATGAGCAGATGCTTTACGCGCGGTGACGACTCTCGACGTGACATGCCGCATTAAAACAGCGCGCGCGCGAGAGAGAGAGAAATGCGGNTAGCTATTTCCGCACTTTTCGTAGAATTCTAGAGATTTCGGTGCGAGTATCCGCGCTCTCACCCGTGCATGCCGCATTTCACTGTCGCAAGATCGTCGAAACGTCGCGACGAAATGTCACGTCGTTTGAAACGTCAAATAACGGCGCAACTCGTCGTTTACGAAGCCCATATCGCCAGTCTCACCGTCGAGAAATTGCGCGGTGCAAACGCGGTCGGAACGAATGACGTAAGTTACAATTGCACCGCAATTGCGGAAGAGAACGTGTTCGTCGTCTGACCTCACGACAANGACGACGACGACGATGACGTCGGGGGCCCGAGAAGACCGAGAAGACGCTGATGGAAACACGTACGGGCTCGATACGAGAGTCTACATGAACGCTTAGACGCGTTTGAAAAACGTGGCAATATCGTCCACTCTTCTCTTTCAATCTTTTTATATCTCTTTCTCTCTTTCTCTCTGCACTCGCGGCTTTTTACCTCGTTCTCGGCGTTTTGCGCGCAACGTTCGCGCTTCAACGTTGAAACGATAGGGAACTTTTTTAATCTTCAGAGCGCGAACGAGCAGATGCTTTCACGACGATGGTTTCCCGACTTGACACGCCGTGTTAAGAGCCAGCGTCGCGCACCGAGGGGATGAGAGAGAAACGCTCGCCCTCGGCGCCGTCGCCCCTCAGGATTCCGGCGGGCCGTGGACGTCGGAATGACGTGTCGGTAGAGATTTCGTTCCGGATGCCAGGAAGCGCGCTGCAGCAACCCGAGAGAAGGTTGAATAACTGGGGGAGGCTCCGTGAAGCGCGCATTTACGTTCGCCAAGTATATAGCCCACAAGACCGTAACTAGGTGCGGGATATTCCGGAGGGTCCACGTCGAGCGTGAAAATATCATTTTTAATGCCCTGTCGGAGGCGCGTTTACAACCATGACGTTTATCCTCTCTCCTCTCAACAAAGTTCGCTTCCGTTTGCTCGTTGGCGTTTTTTAAACTGCGTTCAATGCACGATAATAATGCAATATAGTTATTTTTTTGTTAATTCGATAAACTAACGCCATAATAAAGGACCCTAATTAAAAATTTGCGACTGTACATAACTATATTAACTCCATGAGATAAATTGAAAAAATTTTGTAAGTCCTACATGTTGTTATTTCAATTTTTATTTTTACTCTTAGATATTTAATTTATTCCTAAACTAAGGCTGAGCATACATTATCCTTGTTGGATCTAAAAATATCATCGTTATCAGAAATTACGTATTTTCATCAAAACCAATCAAATTCATTAAGCGACGAACACGCGAGATCGAGTTATCCAGTCCTAACCGGATGATCAAGTGAAACCGCTCTTGGTGGCGGTAACGAGAGAAATAAAATTAACGATGCAAAAAATGGCGGTTGTTGTGGGGGATCGTTTTACACACGGTTACGTCTCGTGGCGACATCCCCATACATGATCGCGACCGCCGACGCATAGTAATTCGAGATCATGCGCGGCGGCACGGTTTTATCGCGTTAACGCGTCCTTTCGTTGGCCTTGTCGTGCGATAACGCATTATATACGAGCCTCGAGCGCAAAGCTCTTCTCCGAGGAAAACCCGTTTACGATCTAAACTAGGCATGACAGGATCAAGGATGACAGGTTGGTTGTTACAATTTCGTTCTAGATGCTCTATTTTCTCGCAGCGCATCTCTCGCGTCGGGTGCCCTCGCAAAATGATTCGTCACAGTGAAGTCGATTTAACATCTCACCCCTTCCGACATCCTTCGGCGAAAGAATTTTTCGAGTCTCTTTTCGTGCATCTGTCTTTTCTCCATATTCTCTTCTTCCTTCTATCTCCGCCCCCCTCTCTCTCTCTCTCTCTCTCTCTCTCTCTCTCTCTCTCTCTCTCTCTCTTCTGACGTCATGCCAAAGTTCCAGAGGGATGCTGGTGAGCCTATCCGACCGCAGGATAGAGAACCGCGGACGGTCAGCCAGTTACCGTGGTAACGCGATACAGGAACTAAATTCCGTATGTACTCGGGGACTAAGTGCACTTCTAACCGAAATTTCACGGCCTAAGCAAACGTTACACCGACGCTTAAACGAGATTTCGTATTAATGTTTAAAGCGATATACTGGCCGGCCGTTGCGCAGATTGCAATCAGTGAGGGATAGCCGTGGCGTATAACTACACGGTTATAGCGTATTGTTTGAAATGCTCAAGTGCCTGTAAACGTTCAACGCAGATTTTGCGAGATTTACTACGCATTTGAAATGCTAAATGATATTTGAGATAATAAGATTGAAGAAACCGAACAACCGTGCATCTTTTTGCATTTATTATTACATTTTGTTGTATTTATATTGTTTTGTTATTATAATTATATTTTTCGTTTATTGTTTATTGAAATTAAATAATCGAATATACCGTTGACTAAAGGAGAGTCATAAATTATTTGCCATCTGCGCGGCAATCGATTTTCCCGATTCGGCAATCTTGCCACATTTTAGTTTTTATTCTCACGAAATTACTAAATTTGTGCTTTTAATTAAATTGCGAACAATCGGAACATAAATTTACAATCGGAAAATAAATGAGCGTCATACGCGAGGTTTACAACATAGATGACAAAGCGTTTTTATAATTACAAATCATAAACAAATGCCAAGTCAGAGGCAGAAATAAAAATTCTTTCGAATTAAGAACATCTGTCGCACGACTTATTTCGTACGTTATTTTCTTGCAGCTAAATTATCTCTTAAATTTTTTATCGCAAAAATGGAATCACAACATGCGTGTGTGATTGCTGAAACTCATAGTTGAGGATTAAACGAATTACTGGGATGTGCGTGTAATTTTCTCCTTTTTTTTCGCACGAGAGGAAGCAGGCATCTCTAGAATCATTTCTGCATCTTGGCACACAGAGATGTCTTGTAGCCTGCAAACTGATCCACCGGATTCGCGGGAGAGCCTGCGAACTGCCTAGCGACAGGCACTCTCGGTGCTCTAAGAGCCTGTGCGAACATTTTCTTCTCATGTGCGAATATATACCGTGTATACATCCGTGTATACACACACGTATTCACGTTAGACGTGAAATCTCGGTTCCGTGCGCCGATGCGAGACTCCTCTCAACGCGTATATCTGATCTCGCGCCGGTAGCATCCGTTCGATGGATTTCGCGTATCGCTTTTCCGTAACTCGCCTAACGCGAGTGCCAATAAAACGCTCGACGACGAGATGGATCGCAAACACAAAGGATACGAGATCGACAGATCTCGTCCCCCCCTTCCCCTCCAGTCAGAACATATATGCCGTTTGAAGCATTCAGGATTGTTGTAATTTCTAATACGCTCCCGATTGATAAAGCCAAATGACACGCAAAAGTTATATCCTACATACGCGAATCTGCGTGGATCTCTGGTGTGTAAAGCTTCTCGCAATCTCCGTTAATGAAACTGCGTCTCTGAAAAACGCCACGTTAGGTGCTCGAGTTTCGCGAGGTCATTTAGACAGGTTGGATGTTAAAACTTAAATAAGTGAATCATTATATGGGGACATCGTTAAGAGAAGAGTTCTAATTTTCAGGTGGTTCGTTGCCGACCCGAGAGCGCCGCGCGGGGTTTTTTATAACATTATTAAAGAAAAAAAAAAGAGATGCGCTGCGCGAGGCAACGAAACTTTCAGTGGCCTTCTGCTCATCTTCGGAGTAAGTGGTACTTTAAAAATTAACCGAGAATATTATATAGTTTTTATACAACCATGGCATCTTGGTCGTATCACGTTTTACACTTTACGAACCAACGAGCAGAAAGCTTCTATCCTTCCATCTTGCATTTACACGATGTATACGGTAAAGCTCCGGTAGAAAATGACGAGGTGTCTATAGATGGTGATATAATTATTTTACGCTAATTAAGAGGAAATTAATAATTGATGTTCAAACAATTATTGTTAATTCTATTTTATAATTCTAACTAATTTTATAATTCATGAAATTATAATCTTTTTTTTGTTTAAGCACTATATGGTTGATTACAAGTACATAATAAAATAAAAATATTCAGATTTCTTGGATAATAGAAAAATAGCAGCTTCAATTACATTAATAAATAAAAGAAATAAGAGTAATAAATATAACATAAAAAAGTGATAAATATAACATAAAAAGATATATATATAATTATTTTATTAAAGTTTATTAAAATCAATTATTTAATTTGCCGTCACTAGAGCTGCATCAAAAAATATATCCTTTTCAAAAGAGTATCGTAATGCTGTAAATGTTTTCAAGATAATGAGTTACATGGACAGCACTGCCGCCGGTCATTTTTATGCAAATTTGACGTAGCACAAATTACGCGTTATTTATATCTATTTAAATTTTACACCGACGCAATTCATAAACATACCGTCTACATCTTTCTCAGATTTAACTCACGTTTTTATTTAAAATTGCAATTGGAATAATCACGGGAAAACATTATGACTAACTGTTTTACATTAATGAAAGCTTCAAAAACAGAGGGAGGGAGAGAAAGAGAGAGAGAGAGAGAGAGAAAGTTAGAGGGGAAAAACTTTTTCTTTTTCTTGCTTCAGTCTCATTCGCCAGACGGTTAATTTGTTTCGAAATATCAAAGTCGGGCTCGATTCAACACGGTGGAAACGTGCGGCGCGAAGACAGCGAAATTATCTTACAGCGGCCGCTACGATCGAAGGCAAAGAACGGCCGACTGTGTGTAATGAAATATTATATTTCCGGAAGATAACTCCGCCGGAAATGCTTGCACGGCTGAACTTAACCGACGAATTTCTCGGCGCGCAAGCTGCGGCCGAATTGCATCGCGACGTTTAATTAGAGCAAAATAATTTCGCGAATCGTACTTGCCGCTGAGCGTAATATACATACGGAATTTTGTGCATTTATATACATAAGCAATACAGATAATACATACATTCGCAAAAGGTAGCTGAAATTTAATGGCTTAATAATTTAATTAATAATTCTCACAGATAAATTTTTAACTTTTACGTTATTGTAAACAACTGAAATATTTTACATTGTATTTTTGTTAAAACTAGTTCACAGATAAGCGATTAATTATCGACAAACGAGATATTCTAAGAATCATTCGATTTAAAGTTCTTTGAGAAAGATTCATTAACTATAGATTTCCTTTTATCCTAAAGCAATTCTACATTAATGACTTAAGTTGTTAACAACAACCATTAAGCCTTGAAACTTTTTAGAATAAAACTATGTTGAATTATACATGTGTTCTCTTCAATTGATAATTAAGTCTCGTGAAGCATTCTGGTAAATTAACAACATAAATTTTTATATCCAATGTATAAATTAATGTATAAATAAATATGTAGCGTAAAAATTTTACGAAATGAAATCAATTTTGAAACCTTAAAATAAGTTTAATCTTTAATTAAAATAATGAAAAATATTACAACACG
>JAJVSH010000070.1:585978-600533 GCA_021460005.1 Tetramorium alpestre | reverse complement strand
TATACATATTCAATTTCATAGTTATTTACTATATCGTATCATTAATTATTAAAAGGATTGTGCTAATGAATGATACAATGGTTTCAATCATCAACTCAAAATTATGCAACTATTATCATCCACAAATTCTACATATTATAATATTATCATTCATTATTCCATCAATCGAACGCATCCCATGTTAATTAACGATGCTATTCCTAAAACATACCGCGCGACAATTGCAAATGTGGAATTAACTCATATGCTAAAAGATTCATTGAAGATGATTAATGAGTGTGTTTCAGTCATATGTATAAACATGCTGAAATATTTATAGGCAATTTACGCAAATTCGCCTATTCGCCTAGTGGGAGGTCCGTTTTATCAGGCGACATAAGAAGAACACGAAGCTACTTAATTCGACCCGCTCTGCCATTATCTGGTACGAGACGCTTTGTCATGTGTATCACGCAATCATCTCCGTCTTTGACACTGAGAAACCTTTTACGGCACACACTTTTCCTCGTTACAACGATCTGCATGCTAACTTGTTCATGCGCGCTTTGTCTCTCACGTTATCTCGTATCTACAATAAAAAAATAAAATATAATAGAGAGACGGTGGAACAGGTATAAAGAGAGAGAGAGAGAGAGAGAGAGAGAGAGAGAGAGAGAGAGAGAGAATGGGAAAGTAGAAGAAAGAGAGTGCATAAGAGCGCAGGACTTTTGATGTTTTACAAGCAACTTGCTAATTCAGCAGTACGCTACCCATTTTTATAACGCCGCCACTGATCTACCCCTTTTCTGCCTCCCGAGGCGCGCGTAGTAATTAAACGTTATACCGCCGACAAAGGGCTCAGTAAAAGGGGACCGTGGTCCGTGGCACGGGGCGTCCGACAAAGAGACCAGAAACCGTTTGCCAGATCGTCCCGTTGTCCTTCTGGCAATGGAGTCAGCCGACCTTAGGAGCAAACACAAAAGAGTGCGTTTCGCGACCGCCCGGTTAACTTATCTTGTCTGTCGTTCCGCCCTGCCTGTCTGCCTGCCTGCCTGCCTCACGTGCCCATGGCGATGAACCAACCGGGTTCAATATGAAATCCGTCCCAGACCTGGACCGTACGCCCCGGCTACATGTCATTCCCGTTTTGCCCCGTTGTTCCTGCTGATCGACAACGGCCGAATCCGTCCGTATCACCACGGATCTGTCCCCCGACGCTGTTTTAACAGCCCTGCCCGGCGCTACACGCGGTTTCCCGAACGCATCTGTGCGAGATCGATCTGTACGTGAATTTCGAGAAACAGTTGTGCACTGCTGATTTCTCTTTTTCCTTTTTTTTTTTTTATGTTGAAATCCAGGATAAATCTGTTTTTTTCCAGCCGTTATTTGAACTTGGACATTTACACGGTTGACTGCAAAATCATGCAGCCTATATTTGAAATAAAAGAATATGTTCGTTAATTTTCTTTGAAGGCTATCATTTTATATTTTGTTTTTTGTTAAATGATTCTTTTATATTAAAGTTAGAAGCATACTTTTTAAGCATTTTGAAAAAATATAGACTTATATATGTAATTTCCAAAATATCATAAATCTAATTATTTAAACACTTAGCTTTAAAATAAGTTAAAAAAGTAAAAAAAGTTTCGTGTTTTTTCTTGGAGAATTCCTCTTCAGTGTCGCATCCACCAAAATCAATTTCGAAATATATGTTCAAGCAGATAAATCGATTTCCTTTAATAATTCCTTACTTTCTATATTCAGTCACCAAGCAAAAAACTGAAGCAAGAGCTGCTTTGAAGGAGTTTACCTTCTGCTTCACTAAACTTCTTTCCTCAAAGATGTAAGTATGAAGTTTAGGGCAAGGATTAACTTGAAAGTAATTTTTAAAATAACTTGACTGATTTTTATACCAAGTTTAAAACACACAGTTACATTTCTAATTCGTCTGTTGTATGCTTTTAATTTAAATTTACCGATATCCAATTGACACATCTAACAATGCTATGTAATAAAAGATGTATCATTTTTATTAAAAAATTTAATTGTATGCTTGGTTTGCATTGAAATTAATTTTGATAAAATATCAAGATATTTTTTAACATGATTTTCTTCTTTCCGTAACAAACGAGCTGAAATATACATATTGAATGAAATCAGTTATAAGAACTTAAAATAGTAGCGCATTAAGTAGAGAATAAATGGAGTTGTATGTCAAATTTCCTCTGGAATGAACGGCTATTGCCTCTGTCTCCCCATTGTCCTCCGCGCCAAATCGGCAGCTTGAATCTGCACTGTCTACTCTACGAGTTTCCCACCGATATTGTTTGTCTCCATATTACTTTCGGTGCCGACCCCGGGGACAAAAAAGTTTATTATCGCGGCTAACTCCGGCAAATTCGTTCATTTGGCAGAGATAGGGAATGCCTGCGCGCAAGTCCACTCCCTAACTTTGCGCGTTAAGGACGCCGATAGCGATGCGATGGCCGTTTGGCTTTGACACGGGAAATTCTTCGACAAACGATATGACGCTCGCAGAAGAGAGCGTCAACGAGATAAAAAAACTCCCGTAGAATTTTTCGATCAGAGGTTTTTCTAAAAGAACAATGCGAATTGTACGTAACAAGAGAGTGAGAGAGACCGCGCTTTTATCTTTGTTACTATTGTTACCTTTGCTGCGCGAGACAGAATTATCGCCTGCATTTGAATATTCGATATTATTGAAATCAAATAAAATTAAATGTAAACGTACGCAAAGATTTAAGCTTTAATATTTCTATTGTTTGAATAGAGAAATCTACGTATTTTTAAGCGAATCAATATAACGCGGTCACTGGAATAGTGCACTCCTATGAAACCGGCATAAAGTTTAGCAGTTACATAATGTGATAATCGTGATCATTCCGCATGGATGACATTTAGGAGTTAAGAAGTTACGTATCTATAGCCGCTTAGAAACAATGACTTATTGTTAGTTCTGCTAGTTTCCAGGTTTCTATGTCGAATCCATAAATCGATATTATCTATAACTAACAAATTGAAATTTTAGAGAATATGAAAACTCATAGTTAGTTAGTCAATATAATGGATAATTCTTTTTGTCTGGAGATAGTGCCAAATTTAATAACTACTAAAATTTATTTTTCTACATTTCTACATTTAAATGCGTCTATTATCATTTACAATTTTACACCTAGCTCAAAAATATTTTTAATTGCTTAATTATTTGTAAAAAAAGATATTTTATTAAAAAAAAGCAATTATTAAATTTTAAAGCAGCAATCTTTCTGATGAAAAAAAGAAAGAGAAAATTAAAAAATTTAATATTTTTTAAATTTATATTCTTTTATGTTTTTTTAAAAAAGATTTATTTCATTTGCTCGCTTTTGTAAATGTAATTAATAACATTGTAGATTTTGATTGTTCTTATTGTTGTAACAGTTGTGTTGAACGTGACAATAGTCCTTTGCCCCAAAAGTGCAACTTTATGTGCCGCTCGTAAATATAATATTTGCAATAACCGCGCCTCTCTCGTCATATATCGGCGAACTAAAAGCCGTAACAATTTCTCCGCCAACGAACAATGCTGCAATAACAAATGGTCGTACGTGCGATTGCAGTTCGTGTTCTTATATATTGCATACGTGCTTTACCAATCGAAAATACGGCGCATTTGCCGATAAGCTCTCGTATAATGTGAAACAATCGCGACAGTGTTAGCAACCGTCTAATTCATTACTGCATTACAGCTGAATTTCTCGCTGGAACTTGAGTAATTCGATTAACATATGGAGGCTAAAGCCAAGAATGCGAAACAATTTACTTGGGCGACTTTTCCAGACATTTCGGCCGACAGAAAATAAATTTTTCGTTTTAATAATACCCTCTAATTGCACGACATAGAGCGACTTGTATTCCTGGCGGACAAGAGCGAAACTGTGGATTGCACAATGGCTGGCAAGTCCGCAAAGTGGATTTCCACCCACGAAAAGTAATGTTCTGCATTTATTGCAGTCAGTGCTCACAAATGCTCTTAATGAGTAAACGTATGATGCAAGTTATAATTATTGCTGTAACCATGGACTTAGATGTAATTATCGTCGTAGAATGTACGATCATTCTATGCATTAAAAAAAAGTAATTTATATGCTTCTATATATTTTCTAAGTGTATATTGTGTTATCAATAAGTACGCGAAATTTTTTAGATTCCAGCGTTGATAAAAATCACAAAATAAAAATTCTTGAATGGAGATGTTTGAAATGATACAAAATACTGCTTCCTAGACAATATTAGATCTTTTCTTATTTTAAAGAAATATTTTTATTTTACTTTTTTATACTTTATATTTTACAACTGTTATATTTCTTAACTTAATGACAATACATCTACTAGTTTGACTTGCTTGATACAAGGTATGAAATTAAAGAGCTCAATGCAAGAACTTACGTAGAAAATGTATCCGCTAATGTACAAACGTCCGCAGAGATGCGATAACTTGCTAATTAATTAAATATGGCATTCAAAGTGAAGTTTACAAAGACCGAAGTGGTATTACATGTTAAGTTTCTTGTACCGCTGGTTGTAGATTGAATACGCAAGAGAAAATAACGAACAGGCAGTATTTTCTCCTCTTTCCTCGAAATTTGCTAATTACGTTGATGCGGAACTGATCGAGAGGCACCGTTAATTATTCTAATTTTACGCTTGCCCGATGCCGATCCGAACGAATGGCGGTGGAAGAAGAATGCTTTTCGCACGCCAGGGAATTTCAGAGCGGATCTACCGGGATCGCTGTAAGCGTTGGATCATTACGGTGCGTTCTTATGCTCTACCGCTTTCGTTTGCGAAACAGACGAGGCAATAATAATTAATTACCATTTTACATATCGATTATTAGAAGCATTCGCGTATAACGAATCTCTCTTTCTCTCCGTCTCTCTCTGTCTCTCTCTTTTACTTTCCTTTTTGTTCCAGTATTTAATTAACTTCCTGGTATTCTACGTGCGTTTCTGTCTTTGTACTGGCACTCATTCCTTCTCAACGTTGAACATAAGCAAATTTTTTGTATATGTGCTTAAATTGGAGAAGAGCGCTCTAATTGACTCGATGCAACGAAAAAGAATTTGCCACTTTGAAAAATCACACGTTCATATTTCGCATAAGAATCGTATAAATATTTGCTTTTCCTTGCATTCATTGCAAGGAAGAATCTATCACGTTTGTGAAATATTATCGAAAATTCGTCACGCTGTTTAGCTGCAGCGCAAGAGAAAAAGCCATACCCCTCGCGTACGTACTCGAATCGATATCTCCCGTACTCGTATATTCAGAACTGTGGCAAAGTAACGGCGCCGTATCATTTCTCGCCAGTGTGCTATCGTGTGAGCAAAGGGAGTCTCCGAATGTATTCGGAGAGACGATCGGAATTGTTTTCTTAGCGCAGGTCAGGGTCCTCAATACGGAGCGATTCCATCGAATCCTTTTTGGATTTTTCCCCGCCTCTCGGGCGAGCTAGTGGCGAAAGCCGGGAAAGCGAACCAATAAGGAAAATGCCCGGTCGATACTCCACCGTCGCCGCTCTACTACGTGTACCATATAAGTGTCTGTCCCAGGGGTAGGCGGTCAGGGTACATCAGATAAGAAAACCCGGTCCCGGAATAGAGCGCTATTATGTTTCCTATAAGTGGGCAACCCTAGGGAAGCGCAGCCCCATATATATGTCTCGAAATACATATGTACTTATATATATTGCGAGAGATAAGAAAAATATCAGGTTGGCTCGCTTCTCCGTAGCCGCAGAAGTTGTAATTATACAGGGATGCTACTACCGAAAGAATGAGAAACACGCGGCTTTCTTCGGACGTGCCTGCTCCGAATTGCTCGGCTAAACTTCCCTAAATCTGACGGAGGGATATCTTTTCGACGAGATAAGACAGTGGCTCGCATCTACCGAGGAAAGAGTTTGTTTGTCATTACCTCAAATTCGTACATCTTTTGACTTTTTATAAGGTCTTAATTAAACCGAGACGTTTGTTGGGGTTTTTCTTGTCGCGGGTAACAACAGCGCGCGGGTATCTCGGGAGAGAAGAAGCGCGCGTTTGTCGAACGACAGCTCAACAGCACACTAAGAAAGCTATGACAGAGAGAAGAGCATGTAAGAAGTAACCTGGCAATGAACACTTTCGTACTCGAAGCTCTTCACGTGAAATATTTGACGTACGTTACTCCCCCGACGAAACGTTTCCTCGGCGTTTTAATTAACAAAGAGTTGATAGCCTTGATCCTCATCTACGTTCCTGCCCGTCTTTTCGCGGCATTCTACCGTCAGACATTTTCGCAGTAATTGGAGTAATCCTATCCCGAATTCTAGGCACGAGGCAGCGCGAGAGAAAGAAGGTGGACGAGAAGGAGGGAGATAAATAAATGTCGAGTTAAATGATGTCGGCGGTACCCGCCGAGTGTAGCAATTATACAGTTGTAGCGCACCGAAAAGAACACGAAAAGAAACGAGAGCTCAGGGCAGTTGGTTCGGGACGAGTTTTCTCCGTCCGACCACCGCCAAATCTGATTTGGAGAAGATAACGCTGGACGAGATAAGTAAGCAGTCACGAGAAGGAGTATTTATTGCTATCTGCGGCGCCACGGCAGGACGTACGGGTCTGTGTTTTAATGAACAAACGTTTAATCAGCAGTTCCGCAAACTACCGGACGCTTTATCAGCCGGTCAACGACTGCGGCTCTTTGGCCAATTGGCTTCCGTCACTTCATCTAATCGATTCCCCGATGTCTCGCAATTGCACGTTTACTTATTCATGCCCGAGAGCACATCTGCCGCGCATACTCGGGAATATTTGATAACGATTTTATGCTAAATTATACATCAATATATATATATATGTATATATATTGAAATAAGTAGATTGCCGAGCAGCAATAAAGCGCAAACATCGCACACCGTATTTAACAAAATGTAACATTTGGAACAAAAAGTTTAATAGAGTTGACAATTTATATCGGTGTAATGTAATTGGACGCGTCATAGCGAGTAATACCGTGACGTTTAGTCAACCGCACACGTGTAAACGCACGTTCCCATTTTAATTAGCAAAGTTATACCCTTCCATCAACTGTGTATCGACAAAGTTCATCGGTAATCCCTGATATGCTGGAGGGGACCGCCTGCTTTATGTAATACTAATTGGCAGAGTGGATACTGCTGTTAACAGTTACGCGACGCTTTGCGTAATCGCCTTGCAAATGCCGGTCACGAGTTTGCCTGTAGATACACAAATGCACAATGNGGGACACGTGTACGTATGCACGTATGTATGATGCACCTATAAACGCATCACCGCCGAGTGGAACGAACGGGTAGTCAGGAAATGTGTCATTCCCTGCGGAGACTAGTAAGGACCTCCGTCACCGCCACCGCCGTCGCTGCTGCTGCTGCTGCAGTTACCCTGCGGAGAGACTCTTGCGGTGAATAGAACTTGTTCTATAAAACTATCTCGGACGTCCTGTAGCGTGTCCTGGGGCGTCACGGTTGGGGACGTATCGGGCACTTTTGGCTCGGACAGGCCCGTATGCAGAAATTGTTTGCGCCCTATTAGGTCTGGATGAAACATAGCCTGCGAATCGCACGTTTTATTTATCGTTTACCGCAAATCTCTCACAACTTCAAATTACATTTTATCATCAAGTCTCTTAATCACAATTGTTTTTTGCATATAATACTGTTTTTGAAGACCTGAATATGTTTGATTGTTTCAGATTCTTTTATTTTTAAACGTATTGTTTAAAAAACAGAGATCTGAGTCTCTCGATGAACTATCTTTAAACAATCATGAATTATAAATTATGGATACTGAAGAAATGTGAGTGAAAAAAATCGCTACTTTTCTAATTCAGTCCGAGTTACTTTTATAAGAAATTATTAATTCACGCTGCTAATCAAGATAATGCTATCTATTTTATCTTTTCTTAATCGAATTGAAGTATGTAAGATGATTCTTGATAAATATTAATATCTGTTCCATACGACAAATTGTATTTTTATTTTCACATTTATGAGAATAATTGTATTTGCCTGCGTCGCGACGCAATCAGTACTTCTTTTACTCCCGGATGTATTCTGTTGCGCTGGAATTTACTAAGCCGCGCCGGGCACGAGGCGTCGTATAATGCATTTTGTATGCAACTTTCGTAGTATTCGTAGTGCGACACTTCATCATTTCCCGGGCACTACATATAACTTCAGAGGCAACTAGAAGGATACATGGACCTAGGCAAGTACGTGGTATAAACATGAACGTAAGGCGAGTATCCCGGAGAGAGAAATGAAGGCTACGCAGCGAAATTTGTATAATGCTCACTCGGATAACTATCTCTACTTCGCATTTAACGAATGAATTATGACATATTAGCATAGTAAAAATCGTTTTACATCTGTTACATGGAAAGTTTAATAATACTTCTTTACGCTTATTAATAGAAATATGCTTTCTGTGATCATTTAAAGAGTCTTTTTAAGATTTGTAGCCATTATGACTACAAAATAATTAAAATGCATCGCATTTTCCAGCCACGTTCATAATAGCCTCTAACCTGATCACGATATCTAATTAAAGCCACTCGCAGCGATACATATTTCCTCCGACTACATAATCCGAGGCATAATTTTATCGTAAATTAGTACTTCAAATATCTCCCGAATGCTCATACATAACTCACGGCCGCCTCGTATCTAATGGACTGTAGAAAATAACCCGTCGACAATAAATTTACAACAGACACCCATTCGGAACGGGACGGTGTAAATTCAACATAGCCTTCCCATTTAGGGCATAAAGTAAATTCGGCCCACACAGCCCTATCTATAAATTTAACGGATGGTCCCGGCGATTACTCGTATATTTTCTCAACTCTGCGGAAGTAAGAACGATGGATCTTCAGTCGACACGTTCCATCGCTAAACTGTCGATCGTAAGACTTACAGTTCAACCAGCAGCACACCGCGATGTTTTACCGACTATAAAATATTTTACGTCCTTGTGATTCCTCCCCTCCCCGCCCCCCCCTCTCTCTCTCTCGCTTTTATTCTCGTTTTCTCGCTCTTTCGAATGCAATGCCGTGCATCTCAGGATATAGCGAAAAGCCTCGTATACTTGGTTAAAGCTTCAAGTTTGATGTGGGAACAGCGTAGCGCGTCTTGATTTAACGCCAACGAGAGTACTACGATTTTCCTCATTACTACATTCATCGTCGAAATTCCCGCGGTGATCTCAAAAAAGGCTTACAACGGACTCGGCCCTTTTCTAGCTACGCAGTACTACTAGGATAAAGATCTGATGGAATCAGGATGTCCGCCGTGGGACCCACGCCGCGGGGTACTCCGTCACGAGGCCCAGATCTGTCCCGGTGATTATTAACTTAACAAAGAGGCACAAAAGTCGAGGGTAGAAGGGGTCCCGTGCTGGATATGTCTGTCGCTCGAGAATGCGTGTTGCGACGAGATGAGCCGTGATTCATCTGAGAAACGAGATCGAAATTTCCGACAAACTGGGTGCATGCCTAAACACTCCCGTGGACCTTGTCTTTGGCATTATCGTCCCATCAACGCGTCATTAAACATCTCACGTCATGTTTCGCTCCAAATCCGATTCTCGGCGGGGCAAGAACTGGAAAGATGTCGAGCTTACTTATCCCTCGAAAACGTTGGGGTAACGAAATTAGCGGTGACCTGGGCACGTCGAGACGTGAAGGATATCGATAGGGCTAAAATGCGTAGTGACTTTTCAAGAATTGCGACTAACAGGATGACTTTCGGTATCTTCTCACCTGTGCGTACAAACGGACGGTCAGGGCGGAGAGGAGGGAGGAGAGAGAAGGAGATTTTGTGGGTACGGGAGACCAAAAATCGGCATCTCTCGGTCCGCCCGGAGGGCCACGAAGCCGCTTAAGACCGGCTAAGCTGCTTACAGAGCGGACTGCGCGCTGATACTCGGTGCGACTTGCCGTATGTATGTATATGAAGCATTCGGAATACTAAAGCAAGCCGATCCTACTCACCGACCGGTTCTCCTCTCGGAGAGGAGCATCGCTAACACCGTGGCTTACTCCGAAAGCCACTTTACACTCGCGTGCGCGTTAACCTACCGCACGGAGTCCACAAATTCGCGGCCTTGAGACCGTGGATACTTCATCGAACAACGCCGGTGAATTTATTCAAGATTATACGAGAATGGAAGGGCTATTAAAACGCCGTCGCACCCCATCATTTTTCGCAGTGTTCTCCCTTTGATCCCGCGCGTGGCCGCGCCACGTGGGAAAAGAAATTTATACGAATCGACTTTTTATTTCGCACGGAATACATTTGGTAGATAGGATATCTCTCTCAACGAATAAACGTGCCAGTTCATCCGTTTTATTTAATACATTCGCTTTTGTATAATTAAACAGTATTAAGTCAAGAATTCGAAATGATTGTACGTTTATACATTTCAGTTATTTTAATAATTCTCCTCTATATTTCACTCTTTATTGATATAAAATATTATACCTCCATACATTATGTATACAATCAAGGAACATTTTTCATATCGTTTAAAAGAAAGCAGCAATTCTTTTTTCGCGGTGTCATTTATCGTGCGGTAGATCAACCTTGGTAAGGTTTATAAGACCCGACACTTCCGCTTGCTCCTTTCGCTCACGGACGATCTGGAGATGTCGGCTTTTTCCTCTGTGGCTGCCTGAAAGATATGAAAAGAGCGGGCATCAGTCATCCCCGAAGTCGCGCGGGGCCAAATTGTCGCATCTTTGGTTTTTCTGGAGGGAAGCGCGCGGCATAATGGAACGGAGAGGAAGCTTGAGTGGCCACGAAAAAGGGCACTTCGCGGTTGTATCCCTTTAGTCTGGCCATCCCTCGACTGTCACTCAAAATCAGTCGGTCTCTTTTCTATTTGAGTTCTCTTTCTCCCTCCCCCCCCTCTCTCTCTCTTTCGTCTTAGCTCTTGCTCCAAGATTGTCCTGATACCGATCTGGAAAAGTTGGTCTTTATGCTGACAATAACGTCTCTTAATCTCCACGGGTGGTTTAGTCACACTCGGGAATGCAGGTTCACGGAAAGGGATGAGTATGATTCATCGAGGCATCGAAGCTTAATACCGATGCGGATTGATTTCGATCTCGAAGGCGGAATCCGTTAGGACGAATCTAAAGAAACGATCTCGATGTCGACTAACGTCGATCACATTATTATTCGCTTTAGGCAACGTCCGTTCACCCATCCCGCAGCCACACCTTGCGATCGATATCGGTGCATCGATATAACATTACAACGACCAGAGTGAATAACCGTAGTAGCCGAAATTTCATGATCAATCGCTGACTTACTTTAAAGACCAGGCAAACAGATTTTTAAGAATGGGACAATTTTCTTAACAGAAGTATAGCATTAGAAGCATTGAATTGGAATGTGCGGTAGATACATACATTAAAATAGTTGCATTTTTAAATTCAAAGAATGATAAAATATATAGCTTTTTTTGTTGATTTATTATTAACGAAAGAAAAAAAGAAAGTAGAATTTATAACATTACTATCTATCCTTATTCATGTAATTTGTGTAACTTGTAATACATGTAAATATATTTATAAATATTGCTAAAAAATATATAATTTGGAGAACAAAATCAGAAACAAGTGTTAAAATGATATAAAATTAACATAAATCGTTCGTAGGAATGATAAATAAATTGCAGTTAAATTATTTTTGTTTCGTTTAATTAAAAAAATGAATTTAATACAATTGACTATAAAAATAGATATGAAAAAATATTCATTGTTTTATATAGAACATATTTAATTTTATAATTATGATATAAAAATTTTAAATAATAATTTTCTTTACTTTTTTATTTAAGTGGCTATTGTCTTTATATAAAATTAGAAACGAGAGAGAAATTTATTCTTTCTTATTAGAGACGTTACAGTACTTTCTCCGATTAATATCATAATAACTTTAACAATATACATATAATATTCCGAGAATAAAACATGATGTTATACACGTTCCATGCAGGTCAATTTATTACGTGATTGCATGTTTTGTGAGCCAATTACTTTAATCGATAAAGAGTTGGAAATCTAAAGATCTCTAAGGATGTCGAAGCTGATCTCGCGAATTCGATCGAGATAAATTGTACTGCGCGTACGCCAGAGACGATCGAAATTCCCATGAAGGAGCGAATCGGAAATGGGAATGACGTATAAAGGAGCCAGAGCACGTAGGGTCAGTTTGCCAGGCAAGGCATATCCTGTACCGTGAAGAATCTCCGGCAAATCTTGTGTATGTCCAGCTCGTCACATGACCCTACAGTCTCCACCTGAATACTGATCGCTGTCCTCCTGGAGACTCGGAGAGACGCTTTGCGTCCCTTTGTAAAATCAGTAGCGAGTCTTTCAGACTCCTTTTACTCCGGACGCAAGCTCGTTTCCCGAGACCCTTTATAGTCGCATACCTTTCTGTCGTCTTACCATCCTCCGTTGTATCTTCAAGTACAGGCGCGGGGGTCGTTGCGTTTCGTCGTTTCCACCGTTGCTACCGAGAGAAATAAGAAACACGCTTTTTGAATTAGCGCCTTACGCCGGCCCGCGAGTTTTTTGCGCGTAAACGCAGTAATAATAACGTCCCATGTACCTCCATCTTGCGCGCGCCGGCACTTACGTAACCAGCAGCGATGGAGAGACATGGACTGTAAAAGAGATTCAGTTATAATGTTAAAAAGGAAATATTAAATATGCAGCTCCGTATAATTTTACTACCTTATAAGTGGAGGTTGGAAGGAATATGAAGAAAGCCACAGATTTTGTGGTATATAATTTAATCTTGATTTTTTTTTCAGTGAAATATAAAAATTTTTTAATATGTGACGAGATATTAGCATTTGTACGTCAAGGAACGTGCATAAAATTCCCCGTTCGTAAAGATCTAATTTTATAGGCTACTCCACGTGACGTTAAAAGTTTCATAAATTCGCGGTACAAATTCAATTTACGAATCGCCGTGATATCGCCGCATTTAAAAGTAGATCAAGAGCCAACCCGCGGTCTGCTGCAATTTTATGGTGGCTCGTAATGCATCGACCAATCGTTACACTTAAGAATTAAATCCAGTGGCGTCGTTAAACCCGAGGAAGATCGGGGCTAGTCTCCGACGATATAGCCGGCTTAATATCCTTGACGTAAATAGATTACCGTAGTGGCGGGTCGGGTTAGACGCTCTAGCTCTCTGCTAGCGGGAGGACATGGAAGCGCGATAGAGCGAGCGAGCGAGCGAGCGAGCGAGCGAGTGAGTGAGCCTCGTGGGACGATCTCCTTCCGTGCGAGACGAGAGGAGAAATAGAGAAAGAGCGGTTCTTTCGTAGGAAAATGCAGAAAATTCGTCGCACAGACTGTGCGACGGCGGCGAAGCATCGGCTAAGAGGGTAGCCGACACGGGGGTGGGCTCGCTGATAAGAGAGCACCGTAGGAGCTGGCACGCTTTGACAGCCAGTAAATTAAAGTATATTTCCACGACGCTGGAAGGCAGATGCACTGTACGCGGTAATCCGAGAGATTCCCAGAGAGCAGAGATGAAAGGTAGACACGAAAAGAGGGAATTTTTTATGAACGGAATCGGCATGCCGCTGCAGCACGATATAGCCGAGGGGGAGCTGGAAAATCATGTCCACCTGGGCGTAGGAGCCATCAGCTAGGAGAAATGGAAGAGTAAAAGGAGTTGTCAGAATCAGATGAAGAGAAGGGAGAGAAAAGACTGCGGAGCGGCCTGGGGTACCGGGACGCGTCCGATGGCGTCGCGAGAGCGAAATCGAGGGAAATCGATGAAGACGGCGAAGCTTCAAGAATACAGAATTCCCGATAGTCGACCGACGGCTCGGTCGAGCGGGGATTATCGCTTAGGGAAGAAGGAGGAAGTTTCGCCGATCTTAATTGGGTAATTACAATAATTTGCGCGTCGCGCGCGCGCGCGCTCACGCAGGCGCCAAGATCGGCTGGCACGATTAAATATTCGTGCCACTCTTAACTTTCGAAAACCAGGGTCGGTTGAGTTATCCAGATAAAGTTCGCGCAATTATTTCCCCGATACGCGATCGCTCTTGCGGTAACTTCCGCAACCTTTTCCGCGCGGAGCCGCTACGTTCGTTAAAAATTAATCGGTGATTCGACGTAGCGATGCTTTTGCTTTAACAGCAATCCCGTCGGTTGCGAGTATTTTATTCTTATAATTGTTAGTGCCTCCTTTCCTTTTGCTACACTATAGGGATTGCGATATGTACCATGCAAGACTAAACGCGCGGTTAAGAGGCCAAACGTCGAGGTACAACGGTGGGACGTTGCGGTAATATAGGAACTTTGCGAGTAAGAACTTCTTACTCGTTCGTTTCCCATCCAAACTCGACGTTGTTAGGAATTCCCGAACGACCGCGCCGTACTTTCCTACGGGAACGGGCGACGTTTCTCTCTCTTCGAAACATGTACCTTACCTACTAGTATATACGTATATACTTATATAT
>JAJVSH010000070.1:418838-575738 GCA_021460005.1 Tetramorium alpestre | reverse complement strand
ATAGATAGAATAATTTTGGCAGTCAAACTATAATATATTAATACATAATAGAAGACTGATGATTACTTGATATACACGTGACAAAATGATAATGACATGACAAACGCAACTTTGAGGAAAAAAAAGGACCTAAAATGATAATATATAATGTGATAAATTAATTAGATAAATTGAAAAAGAGGGGATAATAATTTATTTATTTTATCAGTGACAAATCACTATATATTTCACTTTTATGTTACTTTTAACTATCATATGATTGTTATTTGTAATTGATAACTAAATAATAAGAAACTAATTATTAATTGTAAAATCGCATCAAAGTAATAAAATTATTATTATTTAATCCATAAATGTGGCTGTGACTAATAAGGCGAGGTCAAGGAAAAAAGCGTTTTTATCAAAGCATATTGTAGAAACAAGGGCTGCAAATAAAAAAAAAGTTGCAAAGGAGGCAAGGCATGATATCCCGTGGTGTATCATGGTGAATAATAAAAACTCGCGTCTGCATGAAGTACACGTGCCGTTTTCATGATCACGATCGTATGTATCTTGGCGATTTTTGCGAGCCGCATGTTCTGACCAAAGTACACCTCAGTCGTATATTATTTATGTGTGCATTTGCTTAGAAGCGTCTTGCTTGGTTTTGCCAACAAATTAATCTTCTTGTTGTGTGTATAACTTTGGCTTTCGTACTCGGAATGAGTGATTTCGAGAACTCAGATTAAAGTGGTAGATTTCCTTTTAATCACTTGACATAATCAATCATAAATGTTAATATGAAAATCAGCATATGGTTGTATCAGCAAAACATTAAATAAAATTTAAGTTTAATTAAGGCTAATTGAAGACTGTTCTCTCTCTCTTTTTTTCAACAGTATGATAATACTGATGGAAACAAACGTAAAAGTTCAAATGTTAAAATGTAGCATCATGAAAATTAAATTTTATTGATATATTGCTCTTGTTACAATCATTTGTTGCTACAGCTACCATTATATCTGTAAAATTTTTAATTACTAATTTCATTTTTAAATTACTAATATGAAAATTGATTAATCGCGAATCACATTGCAAACATACCGTATCAATGAGTAACAAACTCGGATATTCTGAATAAATTGCTTGTAGAAATTTGCGAGAAGGCCGAGAAAAATGTCCATAGCCTGAAGAATATTCATTCTCAGCGAATTTTTGAGCTTTTTCTGTGTACAACGACATCACAGTCCTCGCGGCGTACAAGGAATCCGGAACCAGCTTTCGCGTTTGAAAAGAAACTGACAGAACGGCAATAGCAGGTAAAGCCGGAAGAATGAAAACGAAGCGGAAGAAAAGGAAAAGGAGTCATATAGCAGAGAGATGCGCTGTGCATCTCCGCGGTAAATAATAAAATTTCATAGTAATAGAAATCTGATCGTTTTCGTATAGTTTTATTTGCAAGACAACGGATGATTTTATAAAAATGCCAAATAATTTAAATAACTACTTTAAAACTTTCTTTTACTCTACTACTTTGATACTTCTTTTTACATTTCTCTTTTTATATTTTATATTTGTATAACTACATCTTGTGTTTCGAGAAGCAAAATTGATCAAACTTCATACTTCATAGCAAATATTATTTATTTTCTTTTTTAATTTCAAAGAAAATGATGAGATGAGCGTAATTTTATCCACATCAGATTACGCAATATATCAGAACATGCACTGAAGGACGGAGATCTGATCGATCACGTTGCACGACGTCATCGCGTATAAAGTTCTTGTACGCAGTGCGCAAAACGTTTTATGGTTACACGCATTCCTGTCTAAATCGAAGTATCACCACCAACAACAATGTTGTCACGCGACAACGAGGCGCGCGCGGAATGTAAAAAACTTAGATTACAAAAATGCATCAAGCTGGACGGTGACAAATAGTCGAACTTTTCTCAGCCTGCAAATTACACGTATTTTCATGAGAGCGCTCGCCTTCGAACACGCCGCACTTAGGGAACGACTTCGTCCTTACGGAGGGATTTTCGTCAGGACGAATCGCGCATGGAATGTCTGCGCCATCGTTCGCAGCGCGCAATGGGATTTCCGGAAGTTTTTCGACCGGAGCCATAATCGAATTCATTCGCGCTGACAAAATTCGTGCTTCCGCCAGTGAAGTTACATGCAAAACTTACCAAAAACTTTTGATTCTAATTTTATTGATTTCTCAATGGATTCGCAGAGATTTTCTTTCGTAAAAGATACTCTATGGGAAAGTATAATTTCTCGCATATTTTTCATATTTGACATTCTCAACATTGGAGTTCTCAAAAAATGACGAATCTTGAATTTCTAATCGATATTTCATTAATTTTTCGAAGAGTTAATGACTTTTGAGTTGTATTTCTAAATACATGAAAAACTTTTAAAATTTTTACTGAGGAAAATAGGCCTTGAGAATTAAAAAAAAACCTATCATTAAAATTCAATTGGATAGTTTGTAAAATCATCGTATGAATAAAAATGAAAATTTCTATCATATTTTGAAATACAACGTATGATATGAACACGAAAAGAATTTTGCTGAAGTATCTAGAAATTTTGCTAGATACAGATCTAAAAATAATTTTGTTGGATCAGCAAAATAAAATTATGTAAGATTCTCAAGCTGAATCAAAACTTTTTGCAGCATTATCATCATGCCTGAGCATTCCACATAATTTTTTTGATGATTCAACAAATTTATTTTCAGATCCGTATCTAGCCAAATTAGACGCTTCAGCAAAGTCATCCTTTTCACGAACGGTTTTGATAACCGTTAGGCACAAGAACTGTATTTTAGAAGACAAACTTAAGGCCCCTTTTTCCTAAATAGTACAAACGATGAAAGGCACATGGCGAGAGGCAAAAGCGTCGAAAATGATGCGCTTACAAAGACGCGCGGTGATGACCGTTGGCGATCGAGCGAGAGAGAGACAGCTGAAGCTGTGGTAGAAGAAGAGAACGTTAAGATACATAGATACATAGGAGATACGCGGCTGGCGGCACGGCTGTAAATAATGAAACTTTACATCAGCACAGAGATGCTTGCGGTGTTTTCATTGCGTGAAGTGGAACTGTCTAGACGCATTCACTGCTTTCCAACCGGCGAGCGAGAGCGCTTTTATAGCAGCCTCTCTCCTCCCACGTTCGTTTCCCTCCATCTCCTTATCCTCCTCGCTGCAATTTCCCGCAACGCATCTCTTCTCTTTTTTTTATCGCCTACTTTCTCGCGCCGCGTTTCCCGCGTGCATCCGCGTAGCCGTCTAGGCCGAATCGTGCCGCGCCGAGATGAGCCGGGCCGCGCGGCTGTGAAACGCGGGAGCTTTTCCCGTTTCCGCGAGTTGAGACGAGGCGTATTTCGGCGGGAGCGAACGTGCGTTCGGCGTTCGATCGAGCAAAAGTACGCGCGGAATTCAACTCTCTGTCTCTCTCTCTCTCTCTCTCTCTCTCTCTCTCTCTCTCTCTCTCTCTCTCTATCTCTCTTTCTCCTCCATCGCTTCGTCGAAGAGGTTCCGAAACGTTCCTCTTTTATTAAAATGGAATCGCGCGCGCTGGACGCGTCGACACAACACCGCCGTTACGCGTAATAGCACGGGTCATTTGCCGAAGGGAGTGCGTGACGATTGGGTTGATCGAATTTACAGCTCCTAGAGCGGAGCCCGAAAGCAATGTAGCAGCGGAATTACCCCTTTCGCAGGCAAATATTTCCGGGCCCCTCGCAGCAATTCCCGACGGCAGGTCTTCCCGACGAATGCTATTAACTTGGATAGCTCCGAACATTCGCAATTTTCATTAGCATCACGTCGGATCAATGTTTCTCAAGGACATAATATTCATAATATGTCATTTCTAAGGCATCGGTTTTATTAGCGTGTCAAATGGGTGGAGAAATAGACAGAATATATGTACGAACATAGGAAAATTGAAAGATTATTGAAGAACACTTATAACGAATTGTGATTTTTATTTTGAAATTACAGTTTTAAGAATTAATAATAATAATGATAATAAAGTCCTTTTACTCCTAGTTGGAACATAGAGCCAGAAGTTTTAAGTTTTAGCAGTTTTAAATTTTACTTAAATTGAATATTCTTTATTATACATATAATTTTGTATGTCTAAGGACTTATTTTCTACTGTATAATGTACTATTACGAGATTATAACGCCGTATAAATAATACTTAAAGTAAATATTTACACATATTACATGATTAAATATAAGAGAAAATATTTTAAAATTGATTACAGATATTGATTACAAATTATTGTAATAATTGTCTCGAATCAAGAGTTAGCATCGAAATTAACATCACGAATGTGAGCTCCATGTTTTAATATTTCTTCGGATAGCATGAATCAGAATAATTTGTTAAAATCCTTTGCCGCTTGAGATTTGACCATTATGTTGATTTGTAAGACTTATATTTATTGAACGGAATGAAGATGATTTGCGATTAAATCTTTATCACGTTATTCCGTCGCAATATAATAAAATCATGACATATTATTTATATTTTGATGATTAGTGTATTAGACAGTCATAATTAAACGTATTATTTTTATTACAGGGTGTATGTACAAGTGCCATAAGGAAATGAATGAAAGAATAAGAGAGGATGAGAGGGAAGAGACTTGGGAAACATCGAATGACAATTCCTGCGTGCGTGCCGCACACAGCTATGGGTAATTTATTATTTATTATTTCATTTGTTACTTTGTGGAGTTAATCGTTTGTACTATAATTATAAAATAATGTTCGTTATAATTATTTCACGTGCGTCATAATTATTTTTTGAAATATTAATTATTGCATTCTGTTATATAATTTGAATATATTTGTAGTTTATAGATTAACATAATGTTACAATTCCATCGTTGCGTATNGTATTGCAGAATGACGAATTATATTTTAATTTGAGGTAATAGATCTGTGAAAATTAATTAAATATATATATATATATTTAATTATTAATATATATGTGTGCTAAATTAAGAATATTATTATAAATAAGAATAATATTTTATAGATCCATTATTTTAAAATGTTTGACTTAAACTAGAACAGATTGATAAAACATTTAATTCTGAATATATCATTTATTATGCATAACATACACGTCCGATCATTTCGCTTTGTAAATAGATTTTCTATAAATTGAAAACGGTTGTATTTCTTGCTTTTGCTTTTTCCAAATTGTTTTTAAATAAAATTTTTAACTCACTATCCTTTCGAAATTAGATATGAATACCTGGATTAAATAGTGAATTAATTTACATACATACGGAAATTTGCAAGATTTTAAAAAAACAAAGGAGAAAGACAAATTACCATATTTTTCGCAATGATTGAATTTCATTTCTTTGATTTATTAAAATTAAAAATAAAATTCTCTCTCGATTTATTAATATAATTTCTCTTAGAATCTGAAAATTAAGCGTAAAACATGACGGTGATAAATTAATTTAGGTAAATACAATACTTTCTCGATCAAAATAAAATAAATTTCATTCTTCGAGTAAACATTAAATTTTACGCGCGACGATAGTCCAAAGTGATTCGAAATACAAGGATATATTTTATTTATGTATTATATCACACACGTATATTTTATTCACGTATACACTTTATCTCACAGAGCGCTGAATATTTCGTAAGCGGGCCGCACATGTTTTGATATTACTGTCAATTATATCTGTACAGGTGTGCCTACATACGTATACCGATCTGTTGTAACAACAAACCGACCGGTGCACGGACTTGGTATATGTTTTTGTGTAAAGAAAGTCTTCGCGTTATCACTTGTGTGCCGACACTCGCGAAGGTGGTGGCACGTTTCACTCCGTGTGTGTCTTCACTACGCTATTCTCTACAAAGAGATAGCAATATTGTTAATCTGCAAAATTAAATAGTTTTTAATATATTCACGATTTAGAAGTGCAACAAACAATGCCCATTTCAAAATATATATGTCGGACATATTTTATGCATTTTAAAAATAAGTTACTATTTCTAGAATTAGAAGAAAGGAGCGATTATTATAATTATGTGTATTATTTTATTTCCTTTTTATATTCTTTCCTAAATATTTTTGACATATTTTCAACCAATGCTTGATATTTTTATATTTTTAATTGGCGCTCGTTGGTCATTTCCTTTCTTTTTATTAAATATTCTCTCTCATGTGAGATATCTCGAAGACCTGGATGACAGGGAAGTTAACGTATCGGCGATCCATCGTTGTAATTGAATAAACGAACCACAGCCGTCGCGCCGGTCGCGCGTCGCGTTCGGTAGTGACGACAAATAATCGGAGAGTGATGTCCCCATCTTTTTATCAACAAAGAAACATTAAAATCTTTTATAATGATGGAGGAATCGGATAAGTTTTAGTTTTGAAAACTGTATAAAAACGAAATGTCTTCATTTTTAAATTCATTTATATTATAGAAGTCCAATATAACGATGATCGAACCGCAGAACCAAAGGCTCGCTAAAATAACCTCAAAATTTTTTAGCAAGCCGATAAAACTTTACGAGGACCGGAGATATCTGACTTGTGGACCGTAGATTTGAATCGTAGACTAGAAGACTTTCTTGTTCCGATAATGTGAAAAACTTTCGTTGATAATTAATTTGTGTGCATTCATAATTCCTCGCGAATGTTTTTCACTAGTGTTGTGCAATCTGAGAGGAAGAGGAGGCCGAGGAGCGGCATCGGGCGCCAGCGGAGCAACCTTGGGGTAAATAATTTATATTTTATATATTATTTGTTATTAATTGCTTATTGGAATACTTATTTGGATGTTTTAAAAATTAGATACAAACAATTATATGAAATCTCATAAAAGAATTATACATCTTAAGAAACACAATTTTTTGAAAATTATATTATTTTATTACTATTTATAAATATTTATTTGAAGAACGAATTTAAAATGCGATATATAATTTTTTAATTAATTATTGTTTCTTTCTGGCATTGTTATAATTTGAGTTTTATATTCTTGTGTTACAGAATACCAGTAGTTAATGTAACCAACCACTTCGCTGTTGCACATATATTGGTGAGTCATAAAAAGAATTTTTATTTTATATTTATTTATTGAGNTAACGAATCTATGAAAAAATTGTAATTATATATTATAATTGTACATACATATATATACATATATATGGATCTAGATAACAATAATATAATATTATAGATAAGTAACATTTTATACATCCGTTGCCTTAAAATAGATGGGCTAGAATAAATTAGAGAAAATATTTAATTTTGACTCGTTCATCAATTTAATGTGCATGTGAGAATGTATTTAAATGCGTTCACATAATTACATTATCATATGCTGGAGTGCAAGCTTCACGAAAAATAAAAGAAAGAGAGAGAAAAGATAATGAAATAGATAAAGAAATAAAATAACATTACAAATAAGATATTGCTTTTTAATAAAACTGTTACTCGAATTGCTTTTTAGTGTTTACATTTGAAAAAATATAGATTATCAAAATATGTTTACATATACTATTTTATTTAAATTAAAAGTAAATAAAAAATACAGTAAATAAATAGAAACATAGAAAAATGTTGCAAATATTTGTTACATAACACATACACTGGATTTTTACCTTTTTTATCGTCTCCTTCAAAACATATCCGTGCGATGAGATTGCACATTTCTTCAGGATGAAATATTATGTAAATGGCGATGCAAGAAAACAATACTTAGAGATTTATTTCAGTATATATGTACATATAATATATTAGAAGTATAAAGAAAAGTTTAATCACATTTTAATCACAAAATCAAGAAAATTTTATTTAACAGATTACCAAATGTATTTAATAAAATATGCGCTAATTATTATTAATTATATTTTCATATTGTATTGATGTTACTCTAATTTTTTATAGCTCATTTATTTAGATCGATTGATTTTACATTAATTAAAACAAAATGATACGAGATTCAACAGATGTTTCGTAGTTATTTCATTATTGAGAAAAATGTTATTTATTATCTCAGAGATTTATCAATTTTATGTCTGTTTTATCAAAATATGTGATTTTGAAATATATGTATATTCTTGATATATCACTCATAAAATTTAATTTTAATACGAATAATATGCATGAATGTAGCATAAAGAAAGATTTACGCTTATCAATATGAAATTTCGAATAATAAAAATATATATACATGTATGAGGAAATTTTATATAAGACAATACGCACAATTTTGATTACGCGGAAAATTTACCACCTGTTCCAAATCTCGTGTCATTTATTGTGAATATGTATGTACAACAAAAGTGAGATAATAACTAAAAAACGGATTTGAAATACGGGACGAATAAATAAGGATGAAAATACGAATTCTATCGGTTGAAATTAGTAAAAATTGTTGCTTTGTTCTAAATATTTATAATATTATATTTGTTCACAATTTCATGATGTAGTTTATAATCTCGAATTTCTGAGAATTATTGAAATATATTAATCATTCATATAGAATTTTTCATATAGAAATTTTCTTTTTTGTTTTTAATTCTTGTGTAACATTTTGGCTAGAAAAATTACGCGAATAATACACGCGAATAAATCACATGAAAATGTAAATCATGTGAATAACGATATTCAATTATTATTTTAATGAACGTTATTTATCTTTCATGACTTTAACGACGCGTGCATAAACGATCGACCGTAACGTTTTACGAATCTGCCGTAAACGAATGTAAAAAAAAAATTACACTTATCTACTGACTTAGCGTTGATAATTAATCGGCAAGAGAAGGAATTTTCTTCTTTTTCAATCTGATTGAAATATATAATATGTGTGTACAAAAGAGATATTCTAGATAAATTATATTTTTTTCTCACATATCTGCATACGTGATTGGAAATAGAAGTCACAATCGAGAGATGCGTCCATAAAGTAAATCGCAGTTAGGATTTCTCCAATTCTCAGATGATCACGGATTAGCAATCCCGCTGGATTAGTCGGCAAGTAGGGCCCTTCAAGTCGCGGGTTAGAAATCCCATTGGATTAGCTAGCAAATAGGGCTTTTCGTAGGTCTCGGGTTAGGGATCCCGCTGGATTAGTCAGCAAGTTAGTTGGTTTCGCGTTACAATCAGTAGACTTGGCAATGATACGGGAAATTTGCAGAGATGCAAATGAATAAAAAATTTTTAACTCGGAATTCGCGTTAAATGAGAAACCGAGGCTATTAAGATTATTAAAAATGTTACAGTTGTTGTGAACTATAGGGATACAAAGCTATTAAGAACACTATGGCTATTAAAAATTTTAGATATGCTAAAAGTTAATAAGAATATTAAGATTGTAGAATATTAAAGGGAGGGAAGATATTAGAAATAAGACAAAATTAACGCTTTTATTTAACAAAATTAAATCTATTTTCAAAAAGTTATTATATATTAGTATATTAATCAATTAAAATTTATGTATAATTTTGATAATTAGTACGTGCCGATAGATAATTGAAATTTTATTTTCATAATTTATTAAGAGCGTGAGGAAAATGTTTGATTAAATAAAACCATGTAATTTTATTCTTCTTAAAATACAAAAATCTAACAGTCTTTTTCCGTATATTTTGATTGTATTCGTAGTGTTTATACATAAATGTACGTGGATCGATGAAGGAACAAACGCTTTGTCATCCTAAGCAAGCTGCTTTTTCCCCGCAACTCAATATCCGCATACGTAGCATCATTATGCTCGTCGACGGGAGATAATTCGGCGGGCGCTGAACTCGGATATTATTTTCCTCCGCCCACCGCGAAACGGCACTGTAAATTAGCGCTGGGCGAGCCGAAAGCGAGCGGAGCGCGGGCCGCGAGCGTTGCCGCGCCAGGTCACCGGTTATGCAAAATGCGGCAAACGGCTAGGATTAATTAGTTCCTTTTTTTCTCTGTTATGCGCTTATATACTCGGCGCAAGCCGCGTTGAAGCGGCGGGCTCGTTCAGTCGGCGCGGCGGCAGGGAAGGAACGAGGCTTCTCGCAGAGGAGTGATAAAAGCGGCGGGCGAGCGGGTCGGTAAAGAGGGTGGCTCTCTGTTTCCGTGGGCACTCGTGTATTGCGTGCGCGTGTGCGCGTCCACTAATTTAAATTGCCGTTTCGCTCTCAAGTATTCCTAGGAGTAATCAAGCTCCGGTCGGCCCAGACGGAAAAGGCCATCCATACGCTGCAACGCGCTCTCCGGGGCAACCCTTCTAATTATTTTTCGTGAGTACAAAATTATGCCCGGACATCCGGGCTAACGCGTGGCGCGGCCGTTCCCTCCTTTTCCCTCGTATCCCTCGCGGATCTGTGATACAGCCGAGTGTATGGCGCTGTGCCACTGGATTTCATCGCTAACATTTGCGGTAGCGTTGGTAATTCGCTGGCGCTCCGTAGTGTTTCAGAATGTAACTCCGTAGCGCAACCGTGTCTATATATTTAATGTACCTAAAGCTTTGTGTGATGTACATATATCTTACGTTGCAGAAAGTTTCTGCCGTGGATATAAGGAAACTGAGGATATAACTGCGTATATAGGACACAAGTGCATATAATACTCTTGTACTTCTTTAACGAAACTGTTTGTGTTGCTGCTTCTAGTCTCATATAAATACCTTCACTTAGCTCATATTTGTGATATATTAAACCCTTTCTCATATAACAGAATGGGAACGCGGACTATTTGCAATTAGCCAATGCGCAAATTCGCTAAAGTACCAACAACAAATTCAAAGAACGGGTTCCGCAATAATATATCATTCGCTAGATATTACAAGACTTGAAAATGCAAACGTAAAATGTAATTATTCAAAATATAGAGGTCTTTTGCTACAAACAAGAATATTCCTTACTAAAAATTTTATGCATTTACTTATCCGTAGTAAAAATTATTACTAAAAAAGTAAGAAAGAAATTATTACTTGCAACTTGTGATTTACTATCGCGCGTTTTACGTTACGCATTTAAATATAAAAAATATTTTATGTTAAATATATTAAATTTTACAGTTGTTCTTCATCTTACAATAATGATGGATAGATTTTTTTAATGGCGTTATTAATAAAAATAAAAAAGAATTTATTAATGTACAAGTATTACGTATATTACATCATACATATTTTAAGATATTAAAAAAATTTATAATTACGTCTCATTCATTTTTCTTTTAATAATCTCTATTACATTTTTTACTGACTTTATAATATCATTGGAAATTTATGACAACACAACAATACATGTATTAAACAATATTATATATATTAAATGTGAATTTATTAAAGATATTTTTTTAATAATACGATCAAGTATAATATTGTATATTTCATATAATTAATTTGCGTAAATAGGCAGAAAGATAAATCTTGAAATGCTTACGGCACAATGAGTTTCGGTTTATGTTCTGACAATCATCCTTGAAGCAATATCACTTTGTGATGCATCTATGTATCAATGTTCACATGAATGCGTGTGAGATATGTGAATACCGTCACGATCCTAATTAAGACCCGATAATTTTGGCGCCTACCATAAACGCAAATATATGGCTGATAACGCACGTGCGCGTTTACGTGCACTATCCGGCCGAATCGCAATGCAGGCTCAGGGCATAAGGTGTTAACTACATATCGCTCTAATGTTGCTATTGTAATCTGACAGAGATTGCAATTTAATAATCCTATATGTACAGGACGAACTAAATACAAATCTATTTTTTTAGTTAAATTTAAAAATACGCTCTCTATCTTGCTTTTATGAGGAAAAATTTTAATTGAAAATTTTGGTATATTTTAACATTAATATCTTTCTGATACTCATTTATATGTACATATTTCTAGTAAAATAATAACAATATTTCAAGTGATATTTTTATAATATTATTCTTTAAAATAAACAGTATTCATATTTATTATTTTAATGAAAATTATTGTATTGTATATTGTAACATAAAATTATTAGATATAGTTATTTCGAATATTATAAAAATAATCACGAAAACAACGTGTAAAGAATAAAAAGTATACTTTGCAATTGGAGAAGTCTTCAAGATAGCATGATGTCAGGTCACAGAGCACTGTTATCATCCCTCATTGAATGCCCAGCATCCGTATAAAGACTATTCTCTTCTGCCGGCTGCATCTGACATCTCGAGGATCTATATTTCTGGCGGAACCATCCATCTTTGGACCGTTCAGGTGACTAACGTGGAATATATTGTGCTTCGCGCTACATTTGGGAGCTTTGATGCATCGCTCCGTCGCGTCGCTCCCATTTCGCCCAGGCAAAATTTTCGAAATTATACAATTATAATCGCGAAGGATATTTTTTCCGGACCTCTCTACACGTACGTGAAGTTTATAGGAGTGAATGCGTTCGCCCGTAATGGTGTGAGACACCAACGGATATTGAATTGTAGATACATGCATACAAATAATTCGCACAGCAATGTATGGCTATGCGCCACCGTTACGATCCTTTCTTTTTTATATCCGATCCTAAAAATAAAAATTGTAAAATATTTTACACAAAATTTAAATTTTATATGGGGGTTGCGAGCTAGAGAGGGCTACTCGATGAATATCCACTCTAGCGCATTCGCGTATGTATCGCCCCCAAAAAAAAGAACATACAGGAGGTGCACGCAACCTCATCGCGTTTCCCTTTTTTGCGCATTTTTTTGGAATATTGGCTATTGCTCACAATAATTTCTTCACTTCTTAATATTAAATATATCTATAATTATATTTTGAATATGTCGATATTATAGAAGTTAAAATATATACGAAAATAACTAAGACAGCATTTTTTTCTCCTGTCAGAGAGAGAGGGGGGGACGTATAATTCATAACAAAATAATTACATATCGATAAAAGATGAAAATTATACGAACTCACACTCCGGTTTGCCGCATATCTGCAAAATAATTAGCCGTACGCCGAAATAGCGAGATTACATTCTCTGCCGTGTGCGCAAAGGTTGCACTTCTGATGAATTTGCAATTCATATAATTGCACACCCACGTACGCGCGTACTCACAAAATTCAGAGCGCTGATAGTATATCATCGCTGGCGAATATAGATATATAATCCCGCCACTATATCTCGTCGCAAAGGCAAATAGTTCAAAAGCCGCTATTATTCGTTGCGGACGCGGATCAGAGTCGGAACTACCGCGGCTTAATATCTCGTAAGGGGATAAAATTGGAAATCCGCGACCGCACGGCGCGGAACGAGAGAAAATGTCGGGGGAAGTGTTGGGAAGAGGGACGCGCGAGGAAAGCCGAGATGCCAGAGATGTTTGCTCCGCGTGCGAATAGCGGCGATGACAGTGTCAAGAACAATGTCACTGTCTGACGCCCCGTGGGATAAAGCGGGAAAGCGGCAGCGCGGAAAGTAGAAAGGCGCGGAAGAAGATGATTTAGCTCGCGGATAGATATTGCGCGTACAAAAGCTGCGTCCGCGTCCGGGAATCGACACCGGGCCTCCGTTCGCGAAATAGATCGCGCGTTGCTTCCTCGACAATAGAATTACATTCGAGTTTACGTTTGCGTGGTCCTAATCGTCCCGCCGGATATTTTCCCGTTGAGTTACGGAGCTTTGTATCGTCCTTCATACTATCGATAACATATTATGTCAGAACCGCGCGTTCCGTCGATTATTCTACTGTTACATTACGAGTAAGCGACAAAATTCTATTCTGAGTCGATTATAATTTCAAAAGTTAATAATTAAAATCAGAAAAAATGAACAATGTTTCTTACTTTTTTTATAAAACATATTAGAGAGTAGGCTACACTGAGAGAAATGTTTTGTATTATGAACCAAAAGTTTTGTTGATATATGCTCAAGAAATTTATTTAGTTGCTGTAAACAAATATGTTATTTGCTTATATCTTGTCAAGTCGTTTTGGTTTGATTTAGAAAACAAAACAGTTTTGTTCTTTAAACAATTCTGTTTTGTTCTCTAAATCAAAACGACTTGACAAGATATAAGCAAATAACATATTTGTTTACAGCAACTAAATAAATTTCTTGAGCATATATCAACAAAACTTTGGTTCATGATACAAAAACATTTCTCTCAGTGTAGATGTATTCAATTTATATTCTTTTTACAATAAATTAATAATTTTTCCCTGTTATCAATTAATTATTTATATTATTTTCCAATTTATATTAATAATTTTAAATCAATCATCTCTCTTTCTCCATTGATATTTATCTATTCTCTCAAAACACAAAATAACTAGTTTTTTTAGGGAAATAGATATTAAAAGAATTAAAATAGATATACAATATATTTAAATAAATCGTATTCCAATATTGAATATTTTTACATTATTTACAACTGTAAGTATGATTGATACGATAAATATATTTCGAGCGAATTTCATCAGAAAAACACGTGCTCGTCCAACTGAATACTGCGGACATGTTCATATCAATGTGTTTACTAGCTGCCAGAAATTCTTTCCGAGTTTCATTTTCGTTATTAAAAAACGAGTGCGTCAGATTCTGGCAATATCGAAATGTTGACGAAACGTTACATACTGAAGATTAAAAAGTATTTTATACATATCTGATCGCACAGTTATTTATTTCTTTTTATCGTCAAACGCTCGCATCATCATTATACAAACAACAAGCGTGTCTACATGGTAGCTCTTTCGTCCTTATCTCGATGGCAAAATACAAGAGAATACCTTTCTCTATGTTCTGCCGCGTTCTCTCGTTTTACTCGTTCGCGCGCGCAGGTGTAATCTAGCATCCATTTACAACGCGGAGACAAGGCTACCGTGTTAAGATGAGAAAAAAACGTATGTAAAGTAGGGTTCGCTCTCCGGGAAAACCTACTCGCAGCTACAACACGCGGTTGGGCGACCGCGCGCGAACAAAACGATCTCTGTTTAGACCCGTGTCAGTGATCTTCAAAGCCGGGACAAACGCCGTCTCCGCGGAAACGAAGGATATTACGTCGAAATTGTACAGAATGTAAAATGCATGAGATATCTGCGCCGCGCCGCGCCGCGCCGTTGAGGCAGGGCATTCACGACTAAGGGACGGGAGTAATTAAATTCGAATGTAAACGCTTTGAGTATCGACGTTTACGTAATTGTTTCCAAGAATAACAAACGAACTTCTTGGCGCGGCCGCCATGGTTTCGCCACGGCGTCGAGCTTTCGATGATTGCTCGCCTCTCGCGGAACGATAAAAACAAAGCGAGATAGATTGAATTAGAAAGAGAGAGAGAATTTTCTCTCTCTCTAAGAGAGAAGAATTACAAGGGGAAGTAATTTAGTCGTTCCGATCTGTTATTGGTACAAATAAACTCACATCGGCGCTTAATACCTCATATCGTGAAGATCGCTGTAAATCGGACTAAGCCGTGATATCTTGCGCTGTTACGGAAAAAAAAAGTAGGTACATGGCGAACGTGACTTTCGTCGACGAAACTCGGATAATTTTTCAGCCTCTACACGGTTCAGTTCGTTAAAACGGGAGAGAAGGAAGTAAGATATACGTGTTTTATCAGAGAACACATATGTACGTTACATCGATGATACGTTGAATTATGAAGGAAATATAATGGCAGATAATCGGTTGAGCGTTGCACCGAAGATATTAACGGTGATTTACGCCGTGAAGTAACAACAATGACGCAAACAGATACGAATAATGTGCCGTGCATTAACCATTGGCAGTGTCAAGACAATTGCGAGAAACGTATAAAGATACACACGATACGTGTAATCCGATTCTTCGAGCAGAAATCCAAACTATTTGTCAAGTGTATGCGTACAAAGCTAAACATACATTCATCTTTCATATCGCATGCGAATATTTTATATCTACACGTATTTATATATACGTCGTCTGAATAATCAGGATGTGCTTTTGCATTAATTAGATCGGATTACAGAGATTGCATGGTAATTACGTTTTCGAGCTACCCCAAAATATTCTGCCATTGGAAAATAAATATCTCAGGGAATTAAAATCAATAGGGAATGGAGCCGCGTAACGCGTACTTACATATATCGTGACGACTTTGCATTTCTCATTTCCACTCTCGAACCTTCTCTCGGGTGTCAAAAGAGGAATCGCACAAAAGGGAAGCGCGTTGTTCAGCGCGGCGGACAAGAAAATGCAAAAATATCGAGGCATCGAGATGAAGCGCGAAAGCGTGACAGAACGGAACGAGAGTTCCTACGCGTAAGTCACCGGTGACAGGCCGAGAACAGCGTCACCGCCCGGAACGACGAGGGATAAAGAGAATACCGCGTTAAACGAGACACGGTGAAACGAGAGGACGGTGAAGGGGCGCGCAAGAAACGGCGCGAAGAAGAGGAAGAAACGGCGGAAGAAGGAGGGCGAAAAAGGAGAAGAGGCGAAGGAGCGGTTAAGCCACTGACTGGATATTGCGCAGTGGCGCAAACAAAAACCACCCAACCCCAACCGCAAGCCACCATCGCCGTCGCCATCGTCGTCGTTGTCGCGAGGAAGTCTTCCCTGCGAACTCTTCTTCACCGCACCCTCCTGTCCGCCCGTTTCGTCCCCGGTCCCCATCCAGCCCCAACTCAACGTCGACCGGGATGAGCGCCGCTATCTCCCCGCAAAACATATAAACTTGGGCAACAGAAGGCAAGAAACTTAATTCAGTGGAAAATACACAACAGATAAAGCTGCTTTCAGACGTGCTGGTGAAAGGAGCGAACGTCGTTGCTCGCGATGGCTGGCGATGCTTTCAGCGGCGATGCGCTAAATGAAGCCGACCGCCAAAGGGCCGCTCGGCCACTTCCCGTCCCGCTGCTAGCCACTCGCTTTAATGTCCGGGAAATAATCGTAAATATTTTCCATGTCAACTCCGACGACGTATCTCTCGTTTTTCCGCTTGTCCGATGTGCGCACGGAGACTCTTCCTTTCTTTCCCCTCCCCCTCCCCCCCTCTCTCTCTCTCTGAAAAATTTATTGAAATTACGGCGATGTGAAGGCCGCGTATGTGTCAATGCTTGTAATCCGATCGAACGACACTGTCATTGATGTAACATATCGACGTATAACTCACGCGGATTTATTCCTGAACATATGACGAAGCCAAAGACGCTTTCGAGCATAGGAATATACAAGTCGAAAGAGAATTTTCTTTTTTAGTTTCTATCATATTCGGGAAAAAATGCTTGTCATTAATATACTTTTCGCAACATTTCACGGATTAAAATACTCTTTCTATTGATTTTTAAATTTTTCTCTGCCTTAAAATAGCGAAAATCTAAGAATGAAAATATTTTAATCAAGTAGATAATAATAAAAGATTTTAATTAACTATATTAAAACCTTTTATTCCTATTTAACTATATTAAAAGCATAATAATCCAGATATTAATAAGGCAACCCTTCGCATGTCCAAATATTAGCTGGTCGTGATCATAGATATACTATACGAAGCGTAAAATGTCACTTCACATCAGACAAGCGAACCCTAAGGGACAGAGGCAAAGCAAGCCATATTTGGGGCGGAAAAATAGCGGTCTCGCTACGCTAATGCTGCGCGCCACAGCGTTGCTGTGTGAAAGGCTGCACCAGTCGAGCACCAGTAATTTGTAAAGAACTGCATCTATAATGATTATTATATAAAATTACCGTTTAAGCGGATAGCTTTATCTTTCGTGGGGGTAATTCGCATTATCATTCCTCGAGCGAGCCGTGATAGTAAACACGGACTTCTTTTTCTCTCTTATATGCTTTATACTTAAAACTTCATCCAGATGCGTTTGCGCTCCGCGTCCCATTTCCCGAAAATGCCACACAGGATGGGGGGTTTAGAAAACTTCGTGCGCCAGTTCTATATCTGCAGGGGACCTTAAATGTCTTTCCGCTTAAAAGTCTCGGAGTTTTAAGTCGCCATATTATCCTTGTTGTCCAGGACATTGGATTCTGATAAATTTCCACGACGTTGCGTGGCTGCGAAATTCTCGTCTTTCTCGGAAAGGGGGGAGGAGTTACCTTTGCCGATGCGTTCTAACTCCATCATACGGTATTCCTGAAATCGATCGCGCTCGCCGAGACGGAGTGCGCACGTAGACGAGCCGTTTCTGGCGCACGGCGATGAATTCTATTTACGGTCTGATTCGCTTATTCAGTCTTATTGGCGCTGGCACGAGACTCTCTCGGGCGGCCAGGGCAACCAAGTGGAGTACCTCTCGCGAAGGGAGTCCGCGAAGCGTGCGCAAGGAAAATATACGAAATGTTTCATTTATCCTGGTCTGGGTGCGTCGCGCGTTCCGGCGTACTGGCTCGCTTATAATGTTAGACCCAACGCGGTTAAACTCACGCAAAATTACGTCCAGAATTCATGCGAAGCGCAGGCACGAAACTCGAGCCCGGTACCACCGCCGCATCTTGTTGCCCTGCAGATATTGTTACTCATGTGGATGCACTAAATAAATTAAAGCGCTTCAGAAACAGCGGCGAGCCGTAATAAGTTAATCACTTCGCTCGGAGCTTATAGTGCACGCCAACTAATGTAATTAAATGATCGAGATGGCGTTTCCCTTCTCCTCATAAGGGCAATCTTAGACGAGGCCCTGCGGCAGAGTAAACGCCGATCTATTGACGGAAGCTCAGCCGTCGCGTAATGGCGATTGCCCTTAAAAGGTACTGTACGGTCACAGACGAATCGTGAATGCGACGCTCGCGGTAATTGCAATCGGTAGAAATGACACGAGTGCGAAGAGGCACAACAATTTTCTAGCCCGTCAATAAGGGAATATCATCGTGAAACACATACCGATCACTCCAATATCTCCGACCCTTCCGTCGTACTTCAAAGCTTTCACGTTTTACGTTACGCACCGCACCACATCGTATTACATCTCGTTTTATGGTGTATTCACATCGATACTGAAAGCGCACGCTGTGCACACAAAAGGATTATATCAGGATATGTTTAAAAACATTTGAATCGTTGCCGATTTTTGCAGCAAACTGCAGCTACGATTATCTAAATTCGATATATTTAAATATATAATGCACAACCGCTTTCTGCCTGTAATCTAATAAGCAAAGATAAAGCATGGCGTTTACTTACGTTGATATTGTTAACTTAAGAGAGCATGCATAATGATTATACACGACATGAAGCAAACGAGAGACGAGAAAACACTCATCGTGCCGGAAAATCTTCCGAGGATGTGGATGCACCATTATGATTTTCCGGCAACGTCGAAACGTGCTTTCCTCTCACACAAGCGTACACATTTATTCGTACAAAGGACGTGGCCGGGATATACACAGGCGCACCCACGAGATCAAAGTCGAGACAGAATTTTGCTTCAGGGGTCTTTAACTCGACGTTATGCGGAGATCGAAGAGTCCACATTGTACATGCAAAACGCGTATAGCTGTATAGCAAAATGCGGGCGAAAGTTGGAGAAGTAGAATCCACACATTGCCTTTGTGCAGTCGTCATCTATTTGTCACGGTTATATAAATGTCGAATTTCCTTTACTCGTGTATGGCTTTATGTACAAAAATGTATAAAAGTATTGGATAATGCCCGCATATTCGCCAATTGATGAAAACTCACGATGGCACTCATCCTTTATTGCATTTACGTTAAAATTTAACTAAAATCACTTAAAGAGAGCAATAAATAGAAGCAAAATGTTTTAGTAAGTAAATGTTACATGTATGCATATGAAAGAATACATTTTTCTACATGAAAATCGGGAAATGTTAATAATAAATCAATCTCTTCTGCTATGCTCAAAGCGTATACGACGAAAATGAAAGTTATGATTTATTTTCTAACTCTCGTATATTCATATCTAATAAATACATCACTTTTGACGAGATATTCGATAAAGTCATGACAAATTTCTTTTTAAGAATCGGGATATTTTGTGGGATAATGCGACAAGTTTTTACTGATAAGGGAATGACAATAAAAATTATTCCGCTTGCGTTCGCACCTATCAACATCAGTATTAACGTGACGTTTACGACATACTATTAAGAAGTTCAGACTATGTTCTTCCGCGCTTACAAAACTAAAGTTTGTTCCATGAAAAGCTCGTTCTTCCACGCCAAGGAAATCCTTATTGTCGATATTGCTATCGATAATGAGTTTTAACATCAATCTAGCACCGTTTAAATGTGCTCGAACGCAATAAAATATCATTTCGACACTATTGCATTAACTTGTTACTAGGTATTGCATAAATGGTCGCTCTATATTTTAATATGAATATCGAATATTTTTTTTCTTTATTCTGCATTTATAAAAAAGATTGACAAGTCGGCGGGTATGAAAAAGGTTTTATACAACAACGTGATACAATGTCTCCTTATATTATCGTCGTTGCATTATTTTACGGAATGCTGTTAAAAAGTTTGTCCTAGTTTGTCACGTTGCGCTCATAACACAAAAAAAAACTTTTCTTTTTATTAAAACCTATTATAGTATTATAAAACAACTTGATTATAGGCAGTGGCTTTTTAAAACAACACGCGTGACATTTCTTCCGGAAGAAAATGCTTTGTATGTCATAATTTCAAGAAAATTTCAATGGATTATGAAGTAAACAATATACGAAGCATACGAGTAAAATCTGTGTTATATATTTTTAACGTGACGAGGCTCTCACAATTAAATACCGGATGATATATGTGAATCGACACGTATTACCGCGAACGTTGACAATGAAATGAGTTAGTACGCAAACGCAACACGGGACATCAATCAACATTAAAACTCATCTGGATAAATATAATCTTCAGTTAATGTATCTCTCTTTCCTGCAGATTTATAAAATCATACGACTGTGCGATTTTTCATGACAATTACACGATTGTTTATTTTACAAATTGAAATGTTACTATCACATATGAAGTATTAATATGCTATGAATTGTTATATTCTCACAAATACATTCTTTTCTTTCGTAATTAAGAAAATGCAGACTGTTGATAACAAAATTTAATTTGACAAAACATATTTTCTTTGCATTATCGGCCGCGCAGAATTTGTAAAGACCCTCTTTCGAGGACACTCTCGAGTAAATACTGACAAAAAGTAAAAAGAAATATATACTGATTATTTAAAAGTAGAGAGTTCAGAGTGTACTCAAAGAATGTATACATACCACTTTCACATATACTTTAATTAAGAAAAAGTTTATCGCAGGCAAAAGTACATGTTCAACTTTTTTATATTACTAATTATGCGAGAGCACGTTCAGAAAAGTTTAATCCTGATTCAAAGCAGAAATGGATTTTTTACTTTTTCATGATGGCCAGAGTTAGCGAGTACAAAGATACGCAAACAATGTTCTTTAATTTAAAAAATTGCGCTCATTTGCATTAAAAAATGCGAACTCACGCACCCGTACGAATTTAAGAATCAATAGGGAAAATTATAGCTTTGAGAGAAATACGTGTAATTGTATGTAATACTCCATCGCGTATCTCAACTAGAATTTGTTACACTAACAGAGATTATTATTTTTACGATGCCTAGAATTCATGTGAAAGTTGAACTCTTTTAATAATATATTTTCACTGGATATTCGGAATCCGTCGTTAGACTATTCCAAAGAAATAGTTGTAAGAAGACAAAATTGAACGACGTAATGAATGGAGATGGAAGAGGAATGAGTCTCATTGTAGAAAGTATCTTCCGGAATGCAGGTGAGGCTTTTTCACAACCAAGAGACTGTGAGACATTAGTAGCTTTATTACAAAACGTTGGCGAATTAATAAAGGCTGCAGCTCGTACAATTGTTAGGAGTTATGTATGTCATATATATTATGTATGTCATATATAGTTACATAATTACAACTTTTTAAATATATAATTTTTTGGATTTTAATTTTTATAAAATTATTTCACAAAAATTGTACAACATAAAAAATTTCTTTTTTCTCTGTTATCTATAATTACATTTTGCAGTTATAACTTACAATTAATGAACATTATAATCATCAAAGTATTATTATTTAAAATTCTCTGTATTATATAACACGTTATATAATACAGCTACTTGGAATTCAAACTAATGATAGTAATTAATTTAGTATCGTCCTAATCAATATATTGGTTTAATCACGTTGCATACTATATTGTGTTACGCTTGTGTATCTCACTCTTGTTCGTCGGATGTAATGTTTAAATAATACTATTTTATTAAATTTTTTGGATAATGTCTTTGGTGCTGTACATGATATAATAAAAATGCATCAATGATTAAGAACAAAATACAATGCAGTGACATAATTATGTGTTAGTTCAAAAATGAGAATTTTATATAATTTATATAGATTATTATATAACTATGTATCAAAATGCACAGTGTATTAATTATTTTACGTCAGGTTTTCTGCAAAAATTAAATAATTCTTTATTAAACATTCTTTTTTTATATAAAGTCAGCAATACGTATATTAATGTATATGTAAAAATTGTTTTTAATATTAAAAAGATAAATGCGTAATGAAAATAATATTTTCACTTTACGAGAATTAAGTTATATAATCAGTTGATATTTATTGGCAATTATTTTATGTGAGTAACGTGCATTTTCGAGATAAATATTAAACAATCTCGCATGGTAGTCCGCCCCGATTATCTCAGGCCTTCTTGAAATCTGCCTGAGGTTGCGTTTTAAAATTCTGCACTAGTGCAAGGGCCTCTCTGCACACCAAGCCCTCCGGAAAGATGGAGGCCTGCGCGGGTAGTGCGTGTACACGTCGCCACTACGCGACGCCCGAGGCAGGCCATTAGACGGCGACAATGCGCACCCTTTTCCCGACTTTTATACGTATTTCCGCCATTACCGCGCATTCTATGTCGCAATAAATTCTTTCTCCGTCGCATTAAAATTCTTGAAGGGCATTCTGAATACTTGGCGCGGCGCGGCAGCGATATTGATGTCCCTCGCCGTGAACAAAACGGTTTATAGCCGTATAACGCGACCTTCCCGGCTTTCAAAGTCTCCTCCGCCTTCTGAAAAGGCGGAGATCGTGCGCCACTTTGCCAAATAAAGGGAGAGACATCCGAAAAAGTAGCATCTTTGTTGCGCGAATCGATTGGCAATATTAGCACGCGTACGCTTGCGTTATTTAGATACGGACGGCTCCATTAGCAAAAGGATTCTCCAAATTGTTTCACTGAATGAACAAAGTCTCTTTGACCTGATAAAAAAGGTAAAATGGAATAAAAGCGTCTTAATAATTACTTTCTCTTCTTCAAGCAAAATCTTTTATAAAAAAAACAAGATTTCTTTTGTTAGTTGTTAGAAGTAAAAATGATACTCTGCTATGTCGGAGTATCGAGTAAACATTGATTGTTGCTGCTCGAGAAACTGAGGGAATTCAGTAAAAAAAAAAAAAAAAGGAAAGAATACCCCGCTTGATTAAGCAAGCCGCTTTTTCTTCGTGTCAGCTCTAATTAACTGTGCAGATCCCCGTGTTTAGAAGATAGATGAAAAAGGATTACGCTCGCACTTATAACTTCTCTCTTTGTGCGCCGTTTTGACATCATTTCTCCTTTAAATAAGCATTAGCTGCAACGTTGCTCTCGAATTACTCTATACTTGCAACGAAATATGTAATCAAATTACGCTCACCTCACCTCACCTCGCCCATCGTTCTACTTTACGTATATACATTCAAGACATTATATTACTAATTTCGCCATAATGTTGTAGTAACACGGAACAGCGGGGAAAATGTTTGCCGGCGTTGAAAGGCCGGCAAAATTAATTGATCGAAGGTAAGCCCACAACATTTTCGTGTGATGAGTAATTGGACGGGAGAAGACGATGAGAAGTAGGGTCCTTTAGGGGTCTCTATATCGGTGAAGAGGTTATTCTAGGACGGATTGGGGGATGCTTTCATCTCATAATTACTGGTTCGCTTGTAAACTCCTGACCTGAAATGTGAATGATCTAACACGAGTATACACTCTTGTATTTTGCACGCAATTATACTGATTGATTCTGGTATCATAAGGCATTAAATACGTGTCTCCATTTGTCACGATACATTCGAATTCGTTCTGAACTTGCTTTGATGCGATTATGATGGCAGTAATATTAATTTTCGACTAATAAATATTGATTAGAAACAATAGACCTACATGCGCTTTCAGTGATATTTTATTAATTGATAAATTATAGTCAACTACAGCATTAGAATAGTGTGATATAATTGACATTGTATCATGAAAAAAATTTTAAATATAAAAGAGATGTAATAAATTCTGATTTAATATATATGATTAAATTTCTTCTTTTTACCATTTAAACTATTTTAAATGATTCAATTTCCGTTGTATTAATTATATCGAGTAACGTTATCAAAATTGTTAAATTTATCAAAAAATAAATACATATAAATTAATGTAATGATATAATGACAAAAAATATATATAATGCATAAATGATAATTTGAAATCAGAAAAATAAATATATAATAGTTGCTTTATAAGTAACTTAATTAATGTCAGTTGTTAATAGACTACATAACGTTTTCGCTTCGCGATATTATGTACATATATCAGATACGATTCCAGCCTCATTGTAGTATTATCCTGGAAAAGTTTAGCTGTTCCGTCGCTGTCAAAAGTTTTGACGTTTAGTGTCAGATATCCGCAATTATCTACGAGCAATTTCGCACGAAATAGAGACCATAATTAATGATCGTTATTCCGCGGCGGCAATATTTCATGAAATGTTTAAACAACTACTCCATTGTACTCCCGGTTTTCCCCTTTCGACACGTTTTAGCCTGAATATTTTATAAATCAAGCGCTACATTTTTTACACATCGTGCACTGTAACGAGAGTCATAAAATGCGCTTCGACACATCGCATATCTCTCCCTAATTGTTAGATTTATACGTATGAGTGGTCGACAAACACGTATACAGGATTAACATGGCTAACGTCGATGAACGATCGGCGTTAGATTTTTATGGACGGGTCACGCGCATACGTCGACTGACTCACATTTGCGGACATGCGAGCTATTTTTCCGATATGCGACATATCGTCGTCATCATGATGCTTCCACATGGGAGATTCATCTAGCCGCGGCCGCACATGTCCCACATCTCATATGCAATATTGGATTAATTTACATCGCGAGCCCGTTAATCGGTGAGAAAAAAAGATAATCCGCCACGAAATGGAATGAAAAAGCAATCTTTGCCTGGGAACGGCGCGGCTTAGCCTCTTGATTGCCCGTTGACTTGGAAAATCAACTGTACAAATTGGCCATTTACATATAGGTATATAATATATACAAATATATATTTTTCACATACATACATACATATATGATATACGCACATCGCTTTGTGTCTTGGGCACATACCGAAATATTTAATATGCGTTAGGTATAGCGCGAAAGAGAGGAACAGAAAAAACATCATCGATTAATGCCGGTTCGATTAACACCGTCCGTTTGAATATTAATTCCGATTGCGTGAACTAAAAACAATCAGAAGTAGGGTAAAAATAAATACAAAATTGTACCGTTCATTACAAATGTAATGAACATGTTCATGGTGCGCCGGAAATTACGTCACATTTTAATATTTAATTGGCGCTTGTGCAGCGCGATGAAAAACGAGCGGCGCTCGTTCGAAAAATCTTTTCGATCAAGTGGATAGTACAACGTGTGTAATACGTGCGCGCATTTTGCATTTCGAAATTGGCACATTGATGAATTGTTATTGTAATACAATAGTTTAATTTCACGTACAGATACGATAAATGATGGATCACGTTTGCCTCGGTGAGAGTAGACGAGACAGAGCATAAATTGCAAAAATCATTGAACAACGAATACATCAAATCTAAACATATAATATGTATGAAGATTACAGAAAGATATACGTTATAAATTATATATATATATATTTTGATTAGTAATACATTTTTATAACAATACTTATTTTCTCTTAGATAAGAAACTTTGATTAAAAACCATAACTTTTTATCTGTAAATAACAATTAAAAAAATCTTTTCCAAACTTGTATACTTATTACAATTTAAGGGAAAATTTTATTTATAATTTTATGTGTCATGTAATACGAAAAATGTGTAAAGAATCAGAATAAACGTAAATATGAAATATTATTGTATATAATATATATTAAAGTACACATATATTCATATATGAATATATGTTAAGATACATATATATATATATATATATATATAATTTACAAAATATATATATATATATATATATATATATATATATAATTAATACAATCAATAAATATATATATATATATAACTTATGTTATATTTTTTCTAAATTATATCTATTTTATATTTTTATATTTTTTGCTATTTTATATATTTAACCATAATAAATACATAATAAAATTAGTAACACACAGGAATAATATGATGTAATATAGATGAAGAGAGATAAGAATATCACACAACGGTCGATATCGCTATAAATAAAGTTTTTTCGATCTCATACATCGTCATTTCCGGCGTCAGCCTTTTCTTGTTAAAGAGATAAAAGTTCGTAGTAGTCGTAGAGTCGATCGGCGGGGGGTAAACTGATATAAAATGGGTGCTTCGTCTCTTGTCTATTACCGCTCCTTTATTCCACGATATTAACGTTTTTTCACTCCCATATCAACGTGCTGCTGCTGCTGCTGCTGAAGTTGCGATTACAGCGAACATTGTCGTAATCTGGCAAAAAACAACGAGATTAATAACATTTGTTTTATATACAATCCGTTAAGTTGTTTTTTTTAGATTCGTATGATTTGCGAATCTTATAATTGAGATAAATGAGTTATAACGATTGTATTAATCAAACGTTTAAACCTTAATGTGTATTAATATATTAATATGTCTCAATTTAAGCTGTCATTTTGCTACGCAATCACAAATTTAAAAAAGAACGTTTCATAAAATTTACATTACGTTACAGATGTTTCACAAAATTACGTGCGTGATTTAGCTTTTCGATTTTGTTGAATATTACCGCGTATGATTTTCGACGGAAGTTACATAGAAGCAGGCTGCTACTGACTGTCAACGCTGCATTTACGTGCATACATTCCGGCTCTGTCCTCACGTTGCATATGCCATGTGTTAACACACGAACAATCGGGCGTACACGAAATTTACGCGCGTGCGCTTAATGCGCTTGAGTGAGAGGAAACCAGCGTGAAAAGCTGTTTGCCGAGCCCCATTGTTGGAGACACACGGAACCGCATGCGTATTAAATATTACGTGTGCACACAGGCACAGGTGTAATGCGTATTTCTAATGCGTGGAAGTATACGAGAAGACGGTACATTCACACAATTGTGATCCCAATGTTTGTAAGCCGGCCCACTTTTTGCACATTGCTTCTATATAGTCTATATAGTCTATATAGTCTATATAGTGCTATAATTCTATTCCTAAGAAAAATGAATTTATTTTATAATTAAAATAAAAAGCAGCCGTGCTGCGCTCTTTTGGGTTCTATTTAAATAAAAAATATCATTTTATTATTGCCAGATAGTACAAAAAATTTTAATAATAGAAGAGAATAATCTCTAAAATGGACTTTTGTAGCATATGATACAATTTTTATTATCTACCATTTACGTAATTTAATTAAACAATATGCAAATTTAATGTTGGATATATATGCTAATATACATTTTTAGTTATATTAAATATTAATGTAACTAAAAATGTACGCGTCTAAAATTTAAAAGGTAATCCACATTTTCTGTATATTATGTTTTTAAATATCCTGTTAAAATAAATATTATGCTTGCAAAATTGCTATATTTTCTGCGTGCAAGAGAAAAAGAAATTAATCTAAAAATGATTTATTTTAAAAGTCAATCAATCGTTATAATGGACAATTACGAGACACTGCCTCTTATAGTTCGAGTGCTTCTCAAGAGCGCCAACCGCGATGACTCGAGAGGTAAAAACACTTCTACAGAAATTCTTGTCGATTTATAATATTAAAAATAACGTTTGTATAAATATATTAATTGCTTTTATATAATAAGATACTTGCAATAATTTTAACTAAAAGCAGTAAATGTTCTGAAAGTTAAAACTGGCTGTAATCGAAGGGAACGATATTTTCTAGCAATAAACATCGTGTATAAAATTGGAAGCTTGAGATAGATATAGACAATGATAAAATATAGAAAGCAACCGATTTTATTAGCCTTTTTGCCTGTAGGTATTGTAATTCTCTTTCCAATAATTTTCAATTACTCCCATTTCCGCTGACTTTTACCTCTGAGGAATGTAAAGAATCACAAAGCAAAGATTATTAATTATATATTAAGCAAACTTCTCTGATATTGCTTTTAAATTGTGCATACTAATTTGTGAACATTTACGCTTGCACGAGGCAGAGGCAGCTTGCCGCTGTTTCTATATTGCAAGTCATCGGTTCAGAGCACCGCAACGTGCGACCGTAAGGCTAATTCACGGTTAACAACCGCGCTGCAATGTTACTCGATGTTCGACTTGAGGCGATACGGGTACCTAGTGGCGTCATTAATTAATCGCGAATGTATCGAAATATCCGAGACCGCCTCGTCGGATGTAGTTTGCGCGCCTCGAGCCACCTGCCGCGACGAGACAGCGTCTGTCAACAGTAGGGAACTTCAAGGATTTCGGCAAGCCGAAGGGGAAGCGGTCGGGCGGAGAGACGGAGTGGATGTTGGTTACAGAGCCTGAACACGCGCTTAAATATTAACAGTGTACTCAGCGGATACATTAGGAACGCCAGAACGACTTGAACACACGGTAGGAAATCACTTGGTTTTACATGCCGTCCGAAACGGGCGCCCCTGCAAATCGTTCGCGGCGGCACGGAGGGGGGAATGTCAAAGAGATTAACGTTGTTGATGAACGGGAAAATCACTGTGCTTAATACGCAGAAATAAAGTAAAAACGATTACTACCTCGCCGAGTTGTTGGACATTTAAATTTTTCCCAATGCGATTTCAAGCGTTTAAAAACGATTTCTACTTGTAAAAGATTATGAATTTACAGACAGATATCTAGCCCGAGAATGCTTTACGGAAATAACGCATTCTGCTAATTGTGAGGTATCTCTGCAAATAAAGTTCAAGCACTTATAATATTTTATCGCGCATGATGATATTTTGCAGCTGTACTCTTTTCGATTATATCACGATGGCCGACCTACGTATGACATTAATAACAATATCGAGAATGCTCGTCAAAGAACACTTTGCATAAGCAAAATACGTAACTCGGGCTGAAATTAACGCTGTTACGCGTAATTTAAAATGTATGCGGTGCATGTGCGATATGTCACGTATTACGGACTTTCTTTTTCAAAGGCCGCCACGGCAATATACCCGCGCGACTATGAAAAGCGCGCGACGGTCATAACGCGTCATTCAAGTATCCCCGTAAAAAGGCTGATATAAAAAGCGGAGTCTACGCAGCGCGGCGTGTTTCACGATCACATCCCCGCAATGAGCTCACGCCGGATGAGATTAAAGTCGTCGTGAACCACTGTATGTAACTCGGGTAGACGCGTCGTTCTTGCCAATAGCATTCACGGTACCGTGTACCGTCCTCATCCCACCTCGAGAGCGGAAATAGAATGAAAGTGGAAAGATTAAAAGGGGCGGCGGGCTTAATGAGACAGCCGGTTGTTTCGAAGCGTGCGCTACGGATACTCTCTCTCTGGTTCAAGTATTAATGAAATCGATACCGATGCCGGATAATGATCAGCTAACGATTTCAATGGCGGCGTCTGAAAAATGCGTGCCCCGCCGCTTTTGTTATAAACACGAATAAAAGCGCGAGCACGTTAATTGCTCGATGACGATGCGATATAGACTCCTCCACCCCCGTAATCGATGAACGAGTTCGAGAATTTTGTCGTGGGTTGGGCTGCATCTATGTGCCGTAAATTTAATGATAGACGCACGATAGATAGACGCATGCGAAATTAGTAAGAAAGTTAGGATGATGGATCAATGGGTTCGATGAGGAACATCAGTGCAATGATAAAACTAGAATTTAGAAAAAAATATTAAATATTTAAAAAATTAAAATATTAAAATATTAAATATTTAAAAACAGAGATATCTCCCATTACGAGACATTTTATTTTAATATTTTTTTAAATTCTAATTTTATCAATGCAATGACGTTTCTATTTCTCACTGGATTCATGTCATATCCGTGTCTTATAATACAATTTCAATATTCCGTTTTTGATAATAAAAAAATTGCAATTATCCTTATTGTATCTCTTAGATAATTATTTATTTTCTAATTCTTTTACTTTAATCCTAACTGAATATCCTTCGTACTTCGGTTTGGTCTTTACTAGCCGTATAAAATCCTTACATGTAAAATATATTTGTAACAATGCGCGCAGCTAGATGTGCCCAAGCTATCAACAGTGATTTAATGACAGCAGTGTTTGTCGTTTGCTTTCGATCACGTTGAAAGGCATGCGAACCGATTTGCGAATGATGCATGTGGTCGCAAATGCCGAATTAGATCTGGAAATGAGGTCGTTGCCAATGCAACTGACGTTCTCGTTATGTGTGATGCCTACCAGTAACATTACGTCGCGCGTAATCGGATTTACAATACTTTGTATAATATGCGGATTAGTCCAAACATTTGCAGTTGCACACGGAACTCCCACACGCTGCTGCGAACGCCGCAAATTACATGATATTCCATTACTATGCATATAATGTTAATTTAGAAAAGTCTCTCTCTCTCTCTTTCTCTCTCTTTCTGTCCCTCGATCTCTGTATCTCTATCTCTGTCTATTTATCTATGTATCAGTCGTGTTTATTCCGATGCCAATAACGTGCGCGTATCGTATCTGTCGAATCAAAATGAAAATACAACTGATTGCCATTTTTCGTAATGGACAATGCCGTGTGTATCCCGTAGCTATGAATGAAACAGCACGATAATCTTTCGCATCGTGGGGTTTTCAATTTACAATCAAAATCCATTATAGCAGCAACGTACCGCCAACGAGTGTGGAACGACTGTCGTAACAGAGAACGCTCTCGTTTGCTAGAAAGAAAAGCCGGAATAAAATGCGTACGGCCGAGAACATCTATCGGTGCTCCGCTGACAATTATTGACTTGGAGTGGAAGAGAAGAAAGATAAAGCCAATATCGTCGATGCAGTCGAATGGAGAGCCGTACGGTCCAGTGAACGCCCGACGATCTGTAACTTGCGGTTGGAAAAACCAACGGTTTTAAACGGCGCCGATAGACACCGGTGCTCGTTGCGAGCGGCGAGCCAAATTATTCGAAAAATAACAATTGCAAAAACCAACAACCAAACCAAAGTAAACGAGCGCCGTTTATTTTAACAATGTTTCCACCGCCGTCTATTTCCTGAAAAGATGGGTACTCGAAGCTCCTCGGTAGAAAGAAAACTCGAAATTTCCGCACGACAGAATCCGGAAATTTTTACGAAATTTATTATCACGGACGAAGGACGGGATTCCGATTTGTCGTCGCGGTCAAGACAAATTTCCCCGAATCGATACACGAGCGGCTATCTTAAGGTCGTCCAATCGAATCGGGCCTGGACGCTTCCGCGTGCGAACGCGAATGGGAAGGGACGGAAGGGTGGAAAATGCCGATATCGTGTCCGCAATCGTGCGCACTGTCGCTCTGCGGATGAAAGCAGATGCAGACAGGGCCGCGAACGGATGTTCGTGACCCTCTCCCCCTTCCCCTCTCTCCACCCGCTATCCCCGGCTCTCTGGTTACGGATTCGACTTTCGCCCGGTCCGAAAATACTCGCGAATGAACACACGTATTGCGATTCGGTTTGTACCTACGGCTTCGTAGGAATACGGAAGTTGGGACGGGCTTTTCGAGCCCGGCCATTATCTACATCGGTCCTCTCCGGACCGCGGGTTTGTCTAGCATACCGTATGCGCGCGTGCACCCGCCGCGCCGCCTACGCACACACACGCGTCGCCGCTCTAACATACGTGCTTGCGAAAGCCGCGCGTTGCGGGCGGGGGACACGAGGATGCAAATATTAATGATCGGTCCCCAATGAACTAGGAATACATAATGCCTATTTGCATGACACCCCCGCGCCGTCGCCACGGCCGCCGCCACCATCTCGCCGAGCTTAGTTAATCATTCGCACGCTCTGATGTTTGCCGAATTCGCATTGCGCATACATGCTCGTCCACAAATCACTCGGCGGACGGCTAATAAATCGATAATTATTTAATAATTTATAGTATAGTTAAGAAGAACCGATACCGCCGTGCAATAAGGTTTGATTAATCGGTCCGATTTTCTGTTTTTGTTTTTCCTCGCAATTTGATTTGCTATGTGTACTTTCGCGAAACGTGTTTCGTGAACAATTAGAGATGTAAACAGATGCGAACAATTTTAATATCTATTTCCAGTATCAGAAGTTTAGCCTTACAATAAAAATCTCGTTACTTGAAAAACGCGTACGAAATGATTCGAAAATAGACCCAATTTCGTTCAGACGTTTAATGGGGTGCAGGAGCAACGATAGAAATATTTCAATAAAATATTTGAATATTTCGAATATTCAGTGTTTTTGAATATTTCATTGCAAAATACGTAAAAAAAAATGTAAAGACTGGCGGCATTGCCATCGGCGCGACGGTTCTGCATTTAAAAATCCGTGTCGCATACAGAAGCAAAGTGCATCCATAAAAAGTTTGTCGGCATTATATATGGCGCTTTACGTAACAATTATTTTATAATTCATAAAAGTGGCATTTTGTATTTCTCGTTAAATACTTTATTTATATGCCATCGCTCGAAGACTCGACGGCAGACATATGTACACTGAGCATACATACAGGATTTTAATTGGACTGCCGCCATCCAATTAATTCTGCTTCAATATTTCTGCTTCAGGACGCAACATTGCGTAACATCGGGTGCAATTATCGAGAAACTTTTCGGAATCCCTCGATAACCAAAACTCCTCCGAGTCCTTGACAAGCATATCCGTTATCTGGATGTACACTTTTGAAGATATATATATAATGTGCTTTTGTGTTAAATATCGATAGATTGTAATAATTCTTCTGATATTAATTTTTTCGGATATCGTTCCAGTTGTTGTTTAATTATTAATGTTACTGTAATATTATTATAACATTTTTTAAAAAGCCAGCTTGAAAGCTTTATTTTCTGCTTCGTGCAATGCCATAAAAATAATAGAAATTCAAATAAACCGAAAGAAAAGTAAATAACTTTTTTAAACTCTCGATTGTGAAGAAAAATCTAGTCGGGAAACAAGCGTTATTTTCTCAACATACCGAACGAAAAGGCCGAGATCGTTGTCGTCGTCGTCGTCGTGGTCGTGTCTAAAGAACTCCGCGAGCAGTTACTAGACAGCACGTGACTTTTCCACGTGCAGAGAGGCGACGATCTACGATGACAATTTTCGCGTCGGTCGACGGTAACGGCGGGAAAAGGCGGGAGCCGAGACACGAGGATTACCCCGGTAGAGAAAGTTGCGTAAAACGAGCTTCGGTAATGGCCGAGCATTGCCGCTAAAGCTCGAGTGCGCGCTTTTGATGTGGTCGCCTCAATGGGACTCCACACACGTCGCCCGTAGTCCCCCGTGTACCACTCCGTAGGGGTAGGGGGGGGGGGGGAGTAGCGAGAGAGCGTATATATCCCGCACGATGACGACGAGAAGAGGAGCTTACCTCGTTTGAGTACTTTGATGCTATCCGGAAGGGTTTGTTAGTACGAGCCACTCGTTTGATGTGGCTAACCATATTTGCCATGAGATTGAGCATACGAGGTGAGAAGAACGCGCGAATGTTACCGTACTTTCGTCCTCCCGTAGTATCTTGAAATTTTCTTCCCGGCCGAGAGGAAGAGAGAGAAAATCGAGAGCTGCTGGCGCCTGACGGTTAACGGTTAACGCTCGTTGCCGGGAATTACCGCGTTGATAACTGTGAAAGTTCCACCCGTGCCGCACGCGTTTTCAACAGCGATCGCTATTGAACGCAAATAGGAATGTCGACCGTCAACGGTGCGACGAGGCGAATAAAGAAATCGCGGGGAGAGTGACGCGTAAATGAGAGGCATTGCGCCTTCGATATTTCCGTTGTCGTGACGCTTGTGCAGGGTGACGTAATTACATAATAGAACGGTGAGGTATTCCCTCGTCTCTCGGTCTCCGCGTTCGAACGTCGCGATAAATTCCCGCGATAAAGGCGTGCGGAAAAGTCGGACTGCCACCGACGTAGTTTCCGTCGCGTGCACACACGCCAGGTGGTACGATCGTAGAGAGCGGGAGAAAGAAATAGCGGTCGTAGAACGAATTTAAAAAGTACTTGCGAACTCTGCTGGAGCATTCGGTGCGCACGGTTAGGTCCCAAAATTTTATTCAAATATCTATGTCAGCACATACTTATCTTCCCCGGCATCGTACACTCCCTCTCGCCGCGATTTTTCTACCTGACCCTCCTTCCATGGACCCGGGCACGCACAGCAAATATTTTTTTACATTACCGCGTCGTTTTTTTCAAACCGTGCGTGAAGAAAGCTTGCTTTTAAATGTAATTTAAATGTAATTTGATTCTGCTGGAAGCGGCATTAATTAACAAAAGATTGAACCTATACTTTAATAATAATTTAACACTTCTAAAAGATACACACAATTTATTATAATTGTATTGTTCAATATAATATTCTATAGGTGTATATTTTTTGCATGTAAATTTATAGTACTATTTTTTTTGTACAACGTACGCGAATAAAAATACATGTATATTTTTGTTAAAAATCATCTACACTCAAACATTAATATAATTTATATTAGCTTTCATATAAAATCACGTTTATAGAAATCGTCAGTGCATAATTTTAAAACGACACGACATATAAAAAGTTATTTAAACGAACTTTCACGAATAATTGATGATGCGCGTCGTTTCCGAACACCGGGAAGAAATTCAGCCATCAATGGTAGAATGCGAACGTTGCACATCCGTTGCGGACGTGGCGCGGGGAGAGGGCCACGAAGACGACGATACGGAAGTGAAACGGAGGTGAAAACGCCGGGGAAAATGCGAGACGGAAAATAAGGGAAAACTTCGGAGCGAGAAAGAACCGAGCTTTTCGCGACGCGCGTCTGTCGGTGTCATTGGTTCTGGATTATTAGTCGTCGCGATAAATGGGGGGACGACGCGCGTATAATAAAAAGCCATAAAGCATGGCAGCCGCGAGTGGCATCGGCCGGGACTGAACGGAAGCCAACCTGTCGTGAGGGAGGTCCGGTGAATGCGTACAATGGCTCGTAAGTACAGCAGTTTTGACCCCTGCCAGCAAAACGGCGCGCCGCTACAGGTATAATAATCCGAATCGGTTGGTTACCCCCGGTATATACGTACGCCGCGCCGGTCGGTTAAGTGGCCACAGATGGTTAAACGTTACATCGGATACATCGGCGCGTTTACAGACCAAATGATTCACGCTTTCGGAAGGATCGGCGGGCTTAATTAACCGGAACCACTTGCGTTCGGCGCCGTTGGGACCGACACGTGACCACCGTGACAGCCGTGTCCGTATGCACGTCGATTAAAACGTAAACCGATTATTCTTTATTACCGTTCTTCCTCGTGAAAGAAGCGCACGCATTAGAAGCGTCACAAATTAACGGCAAAGATAAAATACACGGATCTTTTTGCAAGATTATTTATAGCGATAAAATGAATATCGAATCGATGATATCCTTTTAAGTCGCGCGTTATGCCATTTAATACGTACACGTGCTTATTATATTTATTATTCTATTTTAATTATAATTCCCTTCGGCATTAAATCCGAAACTCGTACCTTTTTAAATGAGCGGACTAAATGTATCAGCCGTGTTGATTTGTAGTAAATTACACAGTATGACGTCTGAGCAAACGAATATTGATCAATTAAAGCGCTGAATAATGTTTGAATATTTAAATAATTTAAATTATAATCGTACTGCAAAAAGATCCATATCTTCCAAATGCGGATTTAATAACAAAGAATATACGCACATATTATATCGCAATGATAATTCGATGTAATGTATGCGTGTGTGTGTATGTGTGTGTGTATGTGTGTGTGTGTATGTATTTGATCCGATCCGTGCGAAGTAGACTTAAACACGGCAAATAACATGCCTTATTTTTTATTTAATTACAAATACAAATAAATGTCAATTAAGCGGATGCTTAATACGAACGGCTAAATTGCACGCTGCTGATGTATATTAGAGGAGCATGCGAAATTATTAAAAGTAATTCCCGGAGAATTATTTTCAGAAATTAGCATTCAATTTTTGGCTCTTTTTACGGCCGTCCTATGCACTTCCCCTATTTTTACGGGCCTCAAAAGGGCTGTCCTTTAATAATTCAGAAACCTATTAAAGCAACATCACACATGCATACGGGACATAATTCTGCAAATGTACGAAACGGAAAGGACATTTCGTTCCCCCAGCGGTTTTTCGTGCGTACGCTTAATTAGTCTTCATTAACCGCCTTTTTTGCTGGGACACGTAATAAATTCGCCGTTTCGGCTTTATCGAATTATCGTGACACGATGTGTTTTCCCGTACACGCGCATGTATCATTTTTTTTCTCTTTTTTTCACACTCATCCATTTGCATGACTTCATGAATTATTATTATTATAATCGAGGAATACTGGAGCGCGTTTAACTGCGCGCTTGTAATGAATTATGCCACGGGCATTACTGGGGAAATCATTCCCGTTGCCGATTTCATTTCGCGTGCCCACGAATCCGCGTGTGCGCGCGTATTTACTCTAGTCTGAGTAAATCTACACAGGTCATAGTATTATGCCAAGTGCAGCGCCCTTAGCCGGCATAAGCACAGTACCATAAATCCTTTGTTAACGGCATACCGTGATGCGGATTGTGCGCAACCTCAAACGCTGCATGAGCATCTGCAATATCAAACGTAAACTAACTAATGAATACCGCCTGCTAATTGCGCAATGAGTTAGTAGACTCCATCGTTATGCGGTGCCGCGCCATTACGTCAAGCTTTCGCGCAAAACTTGCGCTTTATCTCATTCTCGGCGCATATATCGCACATATCGTAATTTTCAGAAGTCATTCTTATAGATAGCGATTTTCGCGCAAACATTCCCCCCTCGATGCGGCGATTCCGACGTGTACTTTGTCACATTGTGATCATATCGAGTGACTGGAACGAATAAATCAGGAAGAGAACATGTATCCCGTTAACGCACCGCGAATGCTATTCCCCTCTGCGACTTTTATCGACGCCCCTACAAGTGTCTTCCCCATTCTAATGTCACTGATTCGCATCACTAAACTGCGGCGATTCGCCACGCACATGTGTCCAAATCTAATGGTCGTTCTACTGTGAAAGCTACTTAATATCGTGATCAATATCCTCCTAATCCGTTAAAAGCAATGCATCACGGCACGGGTTTAATGTGTGATATACGAACAAAAATTAATGGCGCAAAAGGAAATCGAGTCGAGCAGACTGAGATTTATAACTGCATAAATCATAAAATTCGCGTAAATAATGATATCTTTCTTATCACGATATTGCATACTGTTCAGACTGCAAATATTTAAGACCGAATTATACTGACGTTTGCGTCCTTGCAATTTAGAAGCTTCGCAAAATAGGTAAATTAAATTATCTGTAAACGTATAGAAAAAAATCTCTTTAATAAGAAAGTGATTTTGCATAATAATATTGTTTGTTTAGACCTAACGACTTTTAAAAAATTAGTAAATGAATTTTATATTATACAAAAATATTAAACGCTGTGTTATATTTTAATAGAATGTTTGTCATTTTACTTCTCTGCATTATTTGCCCAGTTATCGTTTACAATCTTCATCTATTTTCATTATGAATTGTTGTCATGATAACATAATCAACATTTGAATTTGTTTGGTCTACTTTCTTTGCATCGACACGTATGTATGATAAAAAGTATACAAGATGCACGCGGAATGTACTTACTTTGAAGTAACCAGCGCTGCAGCTGGAAATAATTTATATCCCACGGGTCATCTTTGCTAAAATTACCGTGCTAGCCAAAGTATTAAAGTTGTTAAGATATTTAGGGCTCTACGGAGATTCGTTGTGACTTATGGTAGCGAAAACACACAGGTAGTTATGCGTATAAAACTTTAAGATGTCATACGGAATTAATAATAGAAGTTATTATGCTATGTGTTGTCATTATAGTAAAACGTGTTAGCTAAACATGTGACAGTTTAAGCCAAAAGCTCTTACACATGCTGTGAGTAAATTGTTATATACTGTCATTTGTGTAGCACTTATGGCTACACTGCTGCCTATTTCTCCTATCGCTGATACTATTATTTGTCTTCATAGATTACGTTGAAACACTACAAAACTACGTATTTGACTACTAAGAGAAATTTTCAATTTTTTAAACTGGTCATAAAATTGAATAACGGCAAAAAGGATTTTTTGCATAAGAAAACGATTTAACTTTCAACGGATAATTTTTCCTGGCATTTTGGCTCACTGTCGATCTATTCAATAAATTATATCTTGAATTCTTCATTTTTTAATGTAATAGAACTATTAAAATTTTTGCAGTTAATTAAGATCATTAATATCTCTTGGGTCTACATATATTTTCTCTTTCCGGAATAAATTTAGCATCTTACTTGTAAGGTTTTTCCAAGTTATTCGACTGAATATCATTAAGAAACAGAATCGGCGAATCAACGTGAGTTCGAGTTGCGAAGAGGGTCTCTGGTAGACGAGGAATTTCGACGGAAGCGCAAAAGAAAAGAGCGTTCACCCCCGATTTAACGATCGCGCCCCTTTAAGGGTGCCGTGGAGAATGCATCATCCACGCATGATGTGCACCGGCACTCGGCGAACCGGAAACATTTTTCAGATGCATTCCATAGGCGCCGTTATCACCTTGTCCCGCTATCCGCCGCGTGCACACGTGTGTGCACGTCTGACGAATGGGGCGGCCGCTGCAGTCGCGCGAGCCGCGCGCGTGCACCCGCTCGCGTTTTAATCAATTCCACTCGTAACGACATATTCACGAACTTAAATCTTGTACGCACGATGGAGAACCATTCGCTTCCCGCCGCGCCGCCGGGGATTCCAACGATATTCGGAGCGATATTTTCTGGCTACTGGGAGGATGGGAATGCGCCCCGCGCTCTCCTCAGTCCTCCCGCGAGTTTTTGCCATGGCGGCACACCTCGCCTTAGGTGTCGTCGCTGGTCTAACGAGTGGCTCGATTAATTGAATTTATCGGACATTGACACGTTACCAGAGAAAAAAAAAACATTCATCTGCAATTCATTCGGTTGCTGATAGTATCCTTGGCGCATCGAAACGTCGAATCCTTCTCTCGCCGTATATCAATCCATCGCAATTTTATTGTTTCTGACAATTGCATACGAGATATAAATTTTGCAAGCAAAGTGGCAATCTGTTGCCACACACACATACTTGTACACATACATTATAAAATAAAGATTGAACCGTTTGAACGTAATCTCAGTACAACGTAACAATATGTGAATGCAGATAGATTTTTGTCAATTATTTAAATCTGATTTAGACAATTTGGCGACAATTAAATATTAATACAACTTATCAGTTTTATTTTATTAAGACTCGTGATATTTTATTTGATTTACACACACATACGTATATATAATTTCTTCTACAATGTATAACATATGCATTTAAATTTAAATTTACATCAGCTTCCCGTACATTCTTATACATGTAATAATTTTGAAATGCAAATTGAAATGACGTTCGCACTTGGTTTGCCTGAAAATTACAACTAAGTCTTGGCTCGAGAACCATTACTACCGCCATTCAAGGCGATTCGTCGAGATCCGCGTTTCTTATGCGCAGATTTATTAGCCCAACCGTGTGACGACAAATGCAGCAAACAGAGAAAGTCGGTTAAGCTGCCAAAATATTATTCCGCGGTATCTCCGGCACCGGTTCTCGAGTTTACGGCGTCTATGTTTAAGCGGCCTCACTTATCTAAAGCCTCAACCAGACTACGGCCGTATGATGGCGCGGTGTGTTTTTACCAGTCGCATTCATTTTTGCTGTCGTTGCCGTAATGCAAGCTCCACGCCACGGAACCGTGAACGTATCCGCATGAACAACGCGGAAGAATTTCACTTCATTTTTCTTAATCGATCAGCCCGCGCTTCATTCTGTAGCGCGCCAAATCACTTTTCCACAATAACTGATGATGAAATATCGTGACAGAGAATTACATTTCGGTTGAATACCAGAACATTCCGGTAATCTTACTTAGATCCTTACAAAAATAAGATTAATTGCAATATTTGACACATTGAAGAATTGCGTGAGTCGGACATTGAGGTGTCAGGTCTGAGCACGCAAAAGAAGTGATCCATCAAGCCGAGTATAGTCGACTTTGACGGCGCAGGAATTAAGTTCGCCGCCCTCCAGTAAGTTTTAGAACCGACGACTAATTCAACCATTGCCAAGTTTTTCGGCATATCTGTTTATCTCTCTGTAAACGAAATCGGCAGGATCTATATTAAGTCTCGTAATTTACCAAGTTGCTCACCACTCTAGAATTGTTCGTCGTAAATTCAGCCTCTCGGTTCATCAACGTAACGTTCCCGTAGCGGTGAAAACTGAGATCAACCAAATTGAAGTTTGTTTAATCCCAGATTGAGATTATTAACGGTATCTTCGGCGCCTTTCCTTTCCCTTTCCCCTACGTTCTACGTGGATACCGAAAGACGGCAGGCGATATTCATGAACTAATTTCGCGCAAACGATACGATTACGGTTTAAATCGTCCTCTGCCCTTCTCAGTAAAGATCTTGGTATACGGTAGATGTTCGGTAGACTCCACGGACAAGTTAAAGTACAGGATCAAAGTGAGTCCTGTTTAGCTCGCTTTCTCTCTCTCTCTTTCTCGCCGCACCCCACGATCGCGTCGCCGGAAAACAGGGCGGATGTAACCGAGGCGACGGACGGTTCCGGCATCGCGCGCGAAGGTTAATCAATTCCAGTCGCGACGGTGTTTCCGCAGACTTAATTCGTGCCCCGGGTGCAGCGGGGCGCGAGGCCATTTCCTCTCTCTCTCTCTCCCTCCTACCCGCCGCCGTCTCTTTCTAGGCTGACTTTCCCATTATTATCCGGCATATACGGAGGGTAGACGCGTACCACAAGGGAGTCTGGTGCCGCGAGGAATCTTCCAAGGATGAGACGGTAGCCCCCGTCCGCCGAACGTCTCCTTCCCCATTCTCTTCTCATCTCTCACCCCCTCGTCACACCCGCCGTCTCTACCACACACCCCCGCGGTTCTCCTCCACCCTTCCGTCACGGCCCTCGTCGTAGCAACTTTGTTCTCCGGAGAAATTCCCCGAAGCGCTATCTACATATTTGATGTCGCCTCGTCCACTCCGCTAATGCTTCTCGTTAGAAACTTACCGCTTACCTGCGTCCCGCGCTGCTCATTCGCCCTTCGCTTCCCTTCTCCCTCTTACATCCCTCTCGCTATCCGGCGGCAGCTCCTTTGCGCTTCTCTCGCAACGTGACTGCGCCACATGTCTGGAGAACAGCGTGATACCGCTCGATCTAGCGAGTTAACCGGCGGAATATCGCGATTTCAAGATCGTTGGTCGCGACGCAGATGCGAATAAATATGCGAGGTATCACGTAAAAACGAAGATCGAAAAAAATATGTCGTGGTTCATCACTTGTGCAAAAGTAAACGCGGATTTTTTTTTACTTGGAAGTTTGTTTCCGCTGTAATATTTGATTTTCCTAAATAATCGCTAAATCGAATTTTCCATTTACAAAGATCCAACGTGACAAAATACACATCAATAGATAGATTAATATCGATTCTTCATAGAAGAAATGAATGTTCCACAAGACTAAAAATACCATGTGCAAACAAAAAATCAATCTCTTCGTCGCATAGTTAGTAATTTTTTTTGGAGTAAAATAGCTTGTTATCTCTATATGTTAAGTAAATATTGTTAGATGAATAGTACGCAAATTAAATTAGTTATAAATTGTTTTTATCTATAATAGCATCAGTTTCTAATATTTGTTCACGATTTTACCCATTTAGAAAAACTTTTAAGGTATATCTTTGAGAAGCGTTAAAATAATTCTCGCTTTATTTCACGATATTCAAAATTACATAATATTCTTTGGCATATCTCTCGATCAATGTTAGCAAATTCTCGTACATTACTGAATAATTAGACGCGTTGGTCAGCTAAAGAAGCAAACGAATGAAAAGTTCAACGTGGAAAAGAAATATTTTGTTTGAGAATATCTTAATCTCGCTTCAGCCGCAACGGCTCTTCGCTAGTTAATAACGCAGATTACCGATACATTCCGACACCCTTTACAATCAGTCTCGAACCGCGCGCCGCGCACATCGCATTACGTGGTATTACTAACCGGGGAATGGTCTAATTCAAACTTCCTACCGAATGGTAGAATTAGTTAATATGTAAAGCAGCCGCAGCCGCGAATCCCAGGAATTCTCTGTCGCCGTGAGATCTACGTTTACATCTTACTTATACTTCAAACTTTCCCGAGACCGCCCACCGCGCTCTGACATAACTCTTGCATATTACTTACGTCTGCTAAAGAATAATAAATACACTTCTCTGACAAGTTACGGAACGGAGATTGCGCTTTAATCCTTTTGCCACCCAGTCTCCATTATGATGAATGTGCTTTCTTCTCATTTTATGCAAACATATGAAATCGTTCATTGTTGTAAAGTATATCATAGAGATAGGCTCTTTAAATACTCGTGTCAAAATAAATCATAGTATTTTAAACACCTCTAGAATAATAAAAAAAAATGAAGTCGTTACTATTGCTGTTTAATTTGACAAAAATTTATATACCCTTTCATCAATTTATTTCCGACATATTATAAAATTCTATGTACAAACGATGTATATTTTTATAGTAATACGATACACATAGATTGGGGATGCAAAGTGCAAAATGAAAATATCGAAATAAATTTAACAAATATTAAAATAACATGAAGCGCAGGCAAATATTTTGAAATTGTGTGTAACCAAATAGGAACAATTTATAAAAAATGAAAATCTTTCAGTAAATAATAATATAGGATTAAAAGCCCCTATAAAAAATGTTAAAAATTTTTCTCTCTAACGTTTCAATTTAGATTTCGTATATTTTTCGCTGATACTGTCATTTGAAAGCGAAACACACAATTATTTTCCATTCAAAGCGTAATCGTAATAAATGTCTCTTATTATTATATATACGAGTACAAAGTTAACGAGCAATTGATGTCAATTGACATCTGTACCGTTTTACGAAAAGCTATCACCCGAAGAAGAGAGCCGTTTCTCGAGTCCGTTGAAGTCAATCGATGAAACTAGGTCATACATCGAAAATGCCAACCCTGTAATGCGTAGATTGAACTTGGCGCGAATTCGCACAAGCGAACGCAAAAAGTGTTCGCCATAAGGGACAGGGAGTTGTGAAATAAAGGCGACGAGAATATAGAGTTGGCTGACTGGTACCACGTGCTGAATCAAACTAAGCGTAACGCATTGGGGTGAGCACTGAGGGGCGAGTGTAACGAGAGTAAAGACTGGGATATTGAGGGGAAAAGGGGGATGGGGAGGAAACGATGGAACGATGGGTAAGGTGAAAGGGACGAAAAGGGATAGAATGGCAGATAACGGGAGAGGCAGGGCGAACGGTCGGAATCGGTGAAGTACAGGAGCCAGAAAAGGGATGCTCCTCTCAGCAGCTTCCCCCGTAAGATGAAGCGAAGCTTGCGGAGGAGGAAAGGGCGCAAAGGGGTTGTGCGCGGGCGGGCTGGCAGGGTACGCGAGGGAGAGAAAGAGAGGATAGGAGAGGGCAAAAGGTAACGAGAGAGACGTAGCCCGGATCGTCGTCGACGGCGACGGAGAACTTCGGTATACCTCACCGTGTCGTCAGCTCTCCTCCTTGCCGAATGGAACAGCGTCTGCGGAACGAGCGAGCGAGCGAAACCCGACACGTCAGACGCGCCTCCACTTAACGAAATGGAATTTGTCAACGCTTGCCTCGACGTCAAATAAAATTCAAATAAGACGAGGGTCAGCCGAGGCGATTCGCCCGCCGCTTTGCTTTTACCCGACCAATTTAAGCCGCTCGGCGTTAAGCACCTTCGCGTCTCAGACTTGTCTCTCTTTCGCGAATGGAGAGACGGAGTGTCAACTGGCCGAAATGTTTCGAATCGGTCTTGAGTAATGTGTAAACTTGTAACAAGACGCCTAATACAAAACTGCGTACGTGAGGACGCGCATCGTGCGTGAGGAGAAGCCGCTTTACGCCGCTTTACGCCGCTTTACACGACGAACTGACATTTGATAAACAACACAGCGAGCGTGTCGAGCATAATTTGTATAAGCTTTCATGAGACTATGAATACATGCTATTTTGAGCAATTAAACGGTGCATCGTGATAATTAGCCGTCTACCGTAGAGCCTTTTCTCTTTGTAGGATAATCACTTTGGGGTGCGGCGTATCCCGTTATTCGTCGGCGGCTCTTAGCCCGCTTCCAGGAGCAGAAATTTTAATTAGCAAGTAGACATCTTAACATCGAAGCAGACGGGCGGACTATTAATTTCCTTCTCGTCGTCTATAAATGTTTAACTTTCTTTGTTCGACAAACAACCGACGTTTTCTCATGGATTTTCATCATTTTATTCCGCGCCTCAGCTCTTTAACGAAACTAAACAAAAATGATCGTTTAGTTGCAAATCAATCATTTGAAGGCGCTAAAATTGGAATAGCATAATTATACTGAAACGGAATTTATTCGTCGAATAATTAAGTTTAAATTAGATGCAACTAGGTATAATTAGATGTTAGATAATGTAAATCCCGGTAAAAGAAAGGTTATTAAGGATTATATATATATATATATTTAATACATAAACATATTAAATATAACGTACATATAATTATTATCCATTTTATATTAAGGCGTACTCTTTTTCGTATTCGCATTCTTTACATAATTACGTTGAGGAAATTACATTACTTCATCATGCCTTGCTCGAGACATAAAAGCTTTACCTTTAAACGAGAAGGACGGTTGACCCGAGTGCGTTTATGTTTAATATTCGGCGATTTCGTCCACTTCAGAGAAAATTTCATCCCTCCTTACGGGAAGATTAAAAAGGAGATAAAAGCAGCGCGGAGGACGGCGGCCCTTTATATCGTAAAAAATTCCGCGCTGCTACAGAGATACCATAATCATTAAGTTAAATATTCTCGGCACACTGTTAATAAAGAAACCAATATGCCCGGCGAGATTCATTAAAAATCCATCGGGAGAAATTAAGAAACTTATCCGTGGGGTGATGGCGCGCAAGTAATATTTTTCAAGACGGTTTTGCGTTTTTTGTCCCCCGTTTGCGCGTTCCCCCGTGAAGAAGATACCAGATCGCAATATTCCATAGTATTTCCATGAGCCCGTGGACGGTAAGCGGCTCCCTTTTTACATCGCTGAAAGAAGAAACGAGAGGAGAGCCGCGAGACGGGAGTTTTGTCGAGGCGGAGGGTTGCATTCAGACACTTGAAGTATATATCCCGCGGCTTTGGCATGAGGAGAACTAACGAGAGAGAGAGAGAGAGAGAGAGAGAGAGAGAGAGAGAGAGAGAGAGCATTCCGAGGCCCGGCTTGAGGAAGTTTATTTTCTTAATGCCACTCGCGACATTAGTCTTCCGGTCCGCGAGTCCGTCGCGTATTCAGGCTTCATTAGAGCGACCGCATTTGATTTTTGTGTGCCGCGCGAACTTATTCTCCACTTTCAAGATATGAAAAGCTTCTCAGATTTCTTAATGCGACTTGTATTTTTGCAGCGCTTCCTTTAATAAATAATTTATTTTAATAATTTTTTTCGTTTCATCGACTCACGTCACATATAGACTGTTTATGTCAGTTAAATGACACAGAAAAACAAATGTTAATGAAAGCATGTATTTAATAGAGATAAATGCCAAGAGATAGAAATGGCTTGCAATTTTTCTTTTATTAGATGAGAATTCTGTGAAATAATGAATGTTAAATTACGAGAGACGAATCTTTATTGAAGAAAATAGAACAACATCGGTTAACGATCTTCCGCATAATCGCTGTTGGAAATGAGATATCCAAAAGAAGTGAAGCAACAGAAATGAAGTAAAATATGGAAGGGAGAGAGAAAGAAAAAAAGAACAAATTGAAGAAAAATGTACATACAATATTTCTAAATATAATATGCTTATTTATTTCGTATATTCTTCCCAAACGTCGCCTAAAGTAGATAATAATTGCAATTAATTGATCAAAACTATTTAGTTTTATTCGGATGATTATCTCGATCATTATCTGGATTGTATCGATTTCGTATTATTTAGCTTATTGTCGTGATCTTTGTTAATTCGCAGCTTAACATTAACGCGAATCCCAAATGCACACGTACGCCTACGCACGCCGATAATAAAGACAAATAGAGGCAGCCTAGGCCGTTAACCTCCTCATTTGCACCGCTTTGATCTACCCCTACTTTCCGGACAGACAGCAGCAACAGCCGATGGTTGTTCCCCTCGACGTCGGCTCATCATCTCCCGACGATTCAATCGATTTCGAAACACCCCTTCATTTGATGCTAACTAATGTCCCCGCCTCTCTCCCTCTGTGCCCCGCAACGTGATACAAAACGGATCCGACGATAACCAGATTGGTTTGCATAAATAATTGCGTACATATTACCAAGGACGCACGCGCTAATCAGTACGCGCAAGGCGTAAACGCACGTATAACGCGTAAACCGTAACCCGATGATTACATGACGGCTCTATAAAATTGTTTTTGGGGCGCAAACTCGGTGTGCGGCATACTTAAATCCCCGCAAATTCATCCGCGACAAATATTTGTTTTTATGAAATTCCTTCGTGGTCATGTATTCATCAAATTTTTATAGATAAATACACTTTTATAGAGATATCATTATTTGTATGAGCGCATCTCAATGATAATTTTGACCAACTTTCGGTCGTTCATGATTATAATATGGTAATGTTATCAGTTTCCGGTGATTGTAATTTACTGAAAATGATAGGTTCTCTCGAACGAGGCTCTTTTAAGATAATTCAAGATAATTAAATAATGAAACCTACACCGCTCACTTAAATTCATATTTATCTTGTTGTATTTTCTCAGAATTTTAATTCAAAATATAATTATCACGATATTAATATTACATATTAAAAATTTGCTAGAAATAATTGCTTCTTCTGATGATTTTGCCTAAATGAAGCTAATAACAAATGAAAATTTGATTGAGAATAATTTATAACATTAATAACTACGTGTATCCTAGTGAAAAAAATATATCTCTCGATAGAAATAAAACTGTTAAAAAAAAGAAAGATTATGCATTAAAAAATATGATATGATTATTATCTCATGCGATTTTTTCAATATTTATACAGGATAGAAAATTAATTCGCGCGAGCATATAAAGCGAACGCCACCCGGCCGCGAGCAATTAACATTAATGCAGAAATAACCATTTTAAAAGTATTTGATGAAATAAAGTAATGTCGGTTGTTTGTTAATGGCAATCATTTTCCTGTCTCTAGAAGATACTCTCTATATAATGTGAATAAAATGACGATTATTCAAATTTGCACTTTGTAATTACTATGTAGTTATAGTTTCTCACAGTTTTTGAAGTGCATTTTTAAACGTCCAGTAAGAAGAGTGAGGCTAAGTCTTGCAGAACATTGCACTTGTGCCTGTATCTTCGATATTTCGTTAGAAAAAGCTTGACTTTGATTTAAAAAAAAATTGATTAAAAATGTCAAAGATTGTAATAATTCAGTCAAAAGTGTCTGCGATATCGCAGAACACGATAAATGCAGAGAGATGAAAGATACGACATTCACATCCGGAAAATGCATTCGACAAAAAAAGGCGGAAAGAAAAAGAGAAAGAGAGAGAGAGACTCGTTTATCGCTCGAACAACCGGCCGAATGCGTCGACCACTGACAATGCCGCGACTACTGACAATGCCAGCTCGAATGCGAGGAGCACGAATATCCGCCCGGGCGGAATTGCGCGAGAACGCGCGACGATTCGTTTTAACGACCGTTAACGCGAGGAATGGAGAACGCGATGTTACACTTGACGATCGTTAGAACTTAACGAAATCTCGCCGCCCCTTTCGCGGGGAACGTATGGGGGCAGTATGTTACACGGCGGGCGAGTTCCCCCCTTCCTCCCCCCGCGTATACACGCCTCCGGATCCGCACCGGGGCCCCCGGTCGACACGAGGGATAGAGACGCGACGGTAATTGCGTTCTCACTTAACGCAACTGCCGCACAGCTGCCGGACGAATTGAGTCCTCCCCCTGTTTTCCAATTTTCGCCCGAGCTATAACGGGCGCAAGCCTGACTAGCCACGTCAATCATGGGAAAGGTTCGCGGGGAGCCTCGAAATCGTCGGCGCGATCCCGAGAATGCATTTCGCATTCATACGGAAATTTCTGGTATCGTGTGTCCGGGAGTGATTTCGATAATTTTGTCTGTCACCAGGGTGCTTTCCCAAAGACATTTTTTTCGAGCATTAAAAATAATATAATAATATTGAAGTCTCAATTAATATGTTTTGTATTGCCGATGCGAATGCGACAGGTAAATAACGATATTACCTTGGGCAGTTCTAATTTTATAATTGTTTTGCTGTTAGTGTGTAGTTTATTTATTGAAACAAATAATTTATTACATATGAGTTAAAAATAAGGAAATTTATTTGTTGTTTATATCATTATTTCTGTTTATATTGAACTAAGTTTTTAATTGATTGAAACTTAACTTGATGCTATTTTTGGTAAATATAATAAATGATTTAGGACTTAATTTCAACATTTTCTCATCAAGCTGTTATTACAGTTATCGAATTGATAATTTTAGAACAGGACTTAATCTGAGGAGATGTAATCGAATCTCAGAATTTCATTAAAAATTTCCAAAACTTTATTTCTGTAACTAAATCAATTATTTCTATGCTGAAAGTTCGTGTTTTCTATCGTGTTCTGGTTTTGTCACTTTCTGAGAGTCTAGGAAGTTTTCCTTTATTTTAATTGAAATTTGAAAACTAGAAATCCGATAGGGATTTAGATTGTTAGTTCGTTACCTTTTTTTCCCAAAATAGAAAGGTGAGAAAACAGTTGTTAAATCGTTGCTTCAAAGTTATTCGAATCGTGCCGAGTACCGCAACGGGCAGCAGTACACATTTTATGAAGCACGTTTTACATAGTACGTATAATTTTTTGTAATTTCGACGCGCGAACATGTGTGCGAAACATTGAATAGATAGACTGCATTAGAAGTGTATTTGCGTTCGCGATAGAATAGAAATTCGGGAGTAGGAGGGTACCTAAAGTTCGAGAGGGAAGGGTTCTACCGGAAAATGAAAATGAAATGAAAAGCATCAAAGCGGAAATGCCATGCGGCAAAATCTGCTTTTCAGAAATTGACAAAGCGTATTCAGGCAAAGCAGACGAATCGATATCTACTGTCGAGAAAATTAATATACGCTTATTGCAACGGCGTAGTAATAGCAGTAATGATCGTGGCCGTATGTACAATAGGCTCTCGGTAGCCATCGTAAATTAGTTCACCTAAAGTGCTATGCATAATTAAGCGACTGGCATAAATGACTAACGCGTTGCGATCGGACAAATTACCCGCGTATAACAAAGTCATGCGTGAATCATTACGAAATTTGTATCTTGATATCCGCGATTGTATTTTGATGCCTCAAATGGACGATTTTCTAATTGAAATACTAATTTGCGCATTTTACGAAATCAAGTGTATTTTATGTATTTGAAAAAGTAAGCGTAAAGTTACGTTAAATCGTTAGAAATTTTTCGACTTTTCATTTTTACATCTTATCGCATTAAAATGTCTTTATTTTCTTCGATAGAAATTAAACTTTTAAAATGAAAATTTTAGATTTAACATGTGAGCTCTGAATTAACTTGTATACCGAAATAACGTTTTATTTTTTAAAAACAAATTAAGCTTTTAAAATGAAAATTCTACAATAAATTTATTGTGTGACTTACTTCTAAATTAACTCTCAAGCTAATAAATTATTTTCCATGTTACGTCATAGTATTCTACCGGGGAAAATGCATCCCCCCAGTTTGAGGCCAATGACCTAAACCAGAGGCGGGTCTAGGGTCAATCAGGGTAATTGTAACTCGAGGACAAAAATGTCATAGAAATATCTTCCAGTGACAGAACTAATAACACTAATCAAACCATTAAAAGTGATAATGACTTATTAAAAAAATGTGACAGCCTTAAGTTGTAATAACAATCAACTGAATTATTCTAAAGGACAACGTTGCATTTTTTTCGATACATTAAAATTGTTCTGATAGATTCTACATCGAAACTAATAAAATTGCAGTCTGCCAACTGTCGGGAAACCCACATAATAAATTCACTCAAAAATATCTATCGATTTTTAGAAAATGATATAAAAGGGGAACGACCTTTTTTTAATATTTTCTCATTTAATATTATTAGGTTTTCTCCTTCGTTGAACCCTGGAAAATTATTAGTTTTTGGCCCCGCACAAGTATACTACCATTCTTAATTCCAATATTTTAATAAATCTTTTGTTATTATATTTATCCATATTTTGTCTGCGATATAAGTTAAAGAAATATAAATAATAGATTTTATAAATTACATACAAAATTTATAAATATATTTTATAAATATATTTAACTTAGATGGATATTTATAAATTATATATCTCTCCTTAGTTATATTTTATACGAGGACTGTTCAATAAATAATAAGACCTGTCGTATGAAAATAAACTCATACTTGACTGTATTTACAATCAGTATTACAACTTGTCAGATATTACTTTTCTACATAATCTGCATACTTGTCCAAGTATTTGTTCCATCGATACACTAGAGTATCGATCCCGGCACGAATAAGAGAGGTCTCGTTATTTATTGAATCGTCCTCATAATAATAATTCAACGATTATGCTTCGTTTTAATATCGCCGTGCACGATTGTATGATTAAATAATACGAATAGGATCACACCGTATAAAATTACTGCATTAAAAAGTTGTGTCGCAACAGGAAAAGCTAAAGGAAGATCATTTTCATTTAACGAGCAGGGGTCGGAGCGAAGGATGAAAAGAACGGTATATGTATACGCCTCTCTCCTGAAAGCCTGAAATGCGAGCGCGCGAATCCAGAGTAAAACAATGATTTTTTTCCTCTCTTTTCTGTCATGCCCGTCATCCGACGCGGTCCTTCAGCATTGCGTGCGCAAAATTATTAACAGCCGGGCGAGCGAAACGTAAAAAGCGACGTTAAGACTGCCATTTAATTATCCCGACAGAGCCGGCACACACGCTCGTCGTGAGCCCGCGTAAAGCCCTAACCATCCACGCACTGCGTATTTACGCTCTATTTGCAAAGGCAAGCGAGAGAAGGATTCCGGTGGAAATGGTATGGGCGCATCAAACCATTGCCGCCGTCGCCGTCCACCAGTGAGAGATTCATTCCATTTGAAGGTCCGTTACCGAGCGGGAAGATACGCAGAGACGACCCGCGATAAATCCCGTAATCCACCGTGTCGCGTTAGGAATACGGATCTCTCGGTGTGGCGGCGACGGCGATGCTATGCTATGCGCCGCGATGCGAAAGGGAGAACGGGACGCCGGGCGTAACGTAACGCTGGAGGAGAAAGATTGCACTTTTTTATTAGGGGCGCAGGCGGCGGGAAGGAGGGTAAGGACTCGACGGAGGACGGGTCTCGATCTTCCACGCAACGTAACGCGAACAAATTACACGTCCCGCGAACTCTCCCCACGGGCGCGCGCGCGCGCGACGTGTGCGTGTGTGTATACACGTGCCCGTATATAAACGCGCGCACCCTCAAACGCGAACGGCAAACTTACGCATACTTGGACGAGTCCGCCCTTTTCCGCACACACGGCCGAGGCTTTTCCCCGTCACGTGTAGTAATACACTTTTACGTCGCGCTTGCGAGGGGACCGCGACCCCTCCGTCCGCCCCGTCCCGCCGGACGATCCCGCCGATTCGATACGCCCCGACCTTCGAAATCGTCGAATCGTTCCTTCGCAACCAGCGGGACGTCGCCCCTTCGACCCCTCGACTCGACCCGCACGATCGACGGCTTCCTCGCGAGGATTCCTTTTCACAGTTAGGTTTGCAAAACCCAGCGCGACTGAAGAATTTACGACTGATTCGGGGTCGCTCTCCTGCACCCCAGCGACCCTCGGCGCACGGATACTCGGCCGGGCGAATAAATCGCCAAAGCTCTTTTAAATACAAAACGATCCCTTTTTAGGAAGTCGTATTGTTACGCAACTTCTGGCGTGGGATGTAATCTTATCGCAACAATGCGGGGTGCTTGATAACGGACGCTGAAGAGATTCCTCATCAAAAGGCTGGAAAAATGTTTTCTCCATCAAAATCTCATTTAACAAATCTCATTTTCATGAAATTACAGCTTTCCTTCAAATTGTAACATTAAGCATACATCAAATTTAATAATTAATTGTCAAAGTGAAGACAAAGTTATGATGGAATTCACTTGAAGAGAAGAAAATTAATTTATCTAATGTGTTTTGTAGTTTCAATTCGTTTGCTTGTCCTGACAGTTTTCAAATTAAAAATTTCCACAGTGTGGATACAATAATGATTAAATAAAAATTACCTGAAAAGGTGTATTTATTTATCTTTGCACGTCGAGATTGTTATTTTCCATTTATGGTATTTAATAAAATATTCTACAAGATGCGTCTCTCTTTTATGGTAAATGCATACATATTCACGTATGTACTCGCACCGGATCTCGGCGTGATCACATTTAGCTCCCTATGTAAATCGCCTGACGGTAGAAAATCAGAGGTACCACTGTTCATTTATGCAAACCGCTCATTACTCGATTAGTGAAATTATCATAGCCGATACGACGGATAATGATGCAGTAGGGAAAAACAGAATAACACGCGCGTATGGACAGCAATTTATGCGCACTTATTTAATATACAATGACAATCCCCATGAAATCATCTCCCTCTTTATCGAATTTCATCCCTCAGGATAGTACAGGAAAGTTGCAAATTGCGCCGAATTGCGTAAAATAACGGTTTAATCGTTTGAACAATTCCGAGAGATCGCAAACTAGATTCTCTCTCATTCTCAGTGATCGTTAAACCGATAGAAAAGAAAATTGGAGTTCAAAGTTAATGAAATGTTAGTATTAACGTAGTATTGACGTTCGTTCTACATATACATATTAGAAAACTTGGGCATAGAATTTGTGTACGAGATCTTGTGTTCAACAGCGATCCGAATATTTCCATGCCATGTATTTTCCATCGCGTTCACGGGAGAGTCTAACGTACTTATGAAATGGCTCGAATACGAGTTTGGACCGGTCGAAATTATAAGCGTTCGAACTGGCGCGCCAGCATCCGAAAATTCGGGGCCAACGGAGATTGCTCCCGGACGACGTCTACTTAGCGCAGGACTTGCGATTTTAATGTACTGCAGGTGATGCGACGTTACCGTCGCAATGACCCAATTACCGCACTCGTAACAGCGGAAGACGTGAACCACATGAAAGCCGTGCGGCAACTCGGAAACTTTGTCCCCCCAGTCCGTCGACGTGTTAAGGGGGACGTGTCTACCCACGGTACAGGTAATTAGCTTGAACCCTCCTAATGCACCAATATCTGAAATATATATATATATATACACACACACATATACACACGTATCAGTGAAGTAATCGAATTAAAGCGGATGTGTGTATAGGCAGGCACGTGCACACGCGACTGTCATATCGCGCGCCGAGACGGGCGTAACGAGCCGCGACTTCCGGCGACGTGTTCTTCGGCAGTTATTAGTCACGCCGTGTCAATGGCGCAATTTCTATCGTTATCAAAGCACTTATGTGCCACCAAGGTAAATGCATCCATTACGGGGCCGTCTTTGGCCTTGTAGAGAGACAACATCTCCGTTGCGCTCGCGTGACGTAAGCACCGCAATTCTCTTATAATTTTCGAAAGGAGATTGTACAGCCGTGTGGGTAAACAACTCATGGAAAAGTATAGACCTCCGTCGAAGGGATCGCGCTTCCGCGCGGCGAAGATCGCGACGGCGACCAAAACGCGTCTCGTTGCGGCCGGAATAATTTTCAACGTCACCGTATTAATTAGGCAGCAAGTATGAACGCGGGGATTCCCGGGTCCGCGTTCACAAAAGTGGAATTGCAATTGAATTAGTAATATCGATATCACGTTGAATAATGCATGAGGTGATATTCCCTGCTATAACGGTGGCGCGCGCGCATTGTACATCGCTATATACGGCTTTAGCGGAGTGCCGACCGACGTTGGTTTTAAATAAAACACGTCCCTTTTTATGTTCCCTGTTCCCCCCGCATGCTCCATGTCCCGCGCGTCCATCGACCGACGTCGTTGCGTGCACTCCCCGACCCTCTCTTTCTCTCTCGCTCTCTTTGTCTCTCTCTGTGGCTTCTATAATCAAATTCGAGTCGACGTATCGCCGCGGATACGGGGACGGACGCGTTTCGCGCGAGCCTCCACGCATCGCCCTGGATTACTTTCGGGGATTTATGTCCTTCGTCTAATGTGGGCGGTCGGTAGTGACGATAAATGTGCTCTAGAGCGTCCGTACGCAACCCACTGCACCACCGCAGAACGTAGCCAGACTTTGTAAACAGGCTTACGCACCCGAGCTTTTTATTGCGTTCGTTCGTTCGAACACCCCTTGAACTCAGCTAACCGCTAAGCTTGATAAACGACACCCCGAGACTACCGCGTTATTGGGTTTCGCGTCCCGCGAGCAGGGCAATTTTCTTAATATTAACATAGTTTCTGCGGGATCTTAACGTCGTTATTATCGTTCCACAATTAAAACAAATCGTTGCGATAGTAAAAAAAGATCGCATTGCATTATAATAATTGCATAATGCTCTCCTCTTAGCATATTGGCATCTGTCATTTCTTGTGATTCTTATATTATGTAATATTTTTTCAAGTATTTGAGCTTCTTTTTCTTGTATTACGACAAAAAATACGAGATATTATGTGAGAATATTAATTGTATTATCATGTTATGATAGCAAATATTATCTCTCTAAAGGATTTAATTAATTTAGTATTGTAATTTTCTAGAAAAAGGATTTCTTATCAGAATCGTATCTCTTGATAGAATTAGGATTCACAAAAATGTCACAATCTTTTCACTAGTTCAAATGTTCTTTTCTTTTAATTTATTCTTAATCTTGTAAATTTTTTAAATATGTCATACGTTTTAATAACTCTAGAGATTATTATTATAATAGCTGGTGTTTATTCGCTAAATATATAATACACACAATATACTATTTATGGAAAATGGAGAAAGGAAAAAAGGAGCAGGCATTGAATTAACTAAAATTAGACGTAAATGAGATTCCAAAGTAGATGCATTTTTAAACTTACTGAGTAAATATACATGAACATACACGCTTATTAATGTGAATAACGGGTAATCATGTTATTAACAGAATCATTCAATTATACTGTCACATTGTGATTTTCGCATAATTGCGGAGAGAGATCCGGTTATATCATCAATATAATTATTGCATATTAAAACTCTCCATAAAAATACTGTCGGATATCTTCTTTGGAATAAACATCTATTTTGAAAATAAAGATATTTTATTCGTCACTTTAGCTTGAATTATTTAAAAGAAAATTGAATATGTTTTTATCTAGCTTGAGCAAAATTACAAGCAGATATTTTACAAATGATTTGTAAAATTTGCGAAATTAAATTCTAGTTTTAATTAAGCTATCTTAATGAATGTTAAACTTTTAACTTTAAAATCACATGTTCGTATGTATATCTGATTGAAAATTTTATCGATGTGATTTGATAAAAAATACAAATATCATATTTCAAGATTCGAAGACTCAAGATTGCTCTTAATATTTAACCAGAACATACATTGAATATACATTTGATTAAAAGAGAACTAAATGTAGTATCTCATATTAAAACAATTACTTTTTATATCATAATTACCGTGAAATTTCTATCGCGGCGCGAATTTAATTGCTAATTGGATCGAGCCGGATTCGGGAGGGACGGCAAAGCGTATCTGTTTCTGCGTCACGAAATCACGAAATTCATTTTTGTCACGATCGCGATACCTTGTCGCTTATTATAAACAAAGTAATGTTAAGCCACTGGAAGTAATGCGTAATCGCGTAATGAAAAATTACAATGCTTTTTTCCCGCCACGGCAGCAGAGTTGCGTAATTAAGCGTCCCCCGCCGTTGCCTTATCCAATTTATCGATCCGCTGATGCGGTAAAGCACCGTTCCGATGTCTGCGCTAATTGCAGCGGAACAAGCTACTAAATTATTTAGCTTACACGTGCTGCAACGGAGAACAGCGAGTGTGTCTAATAGCGTCCGAGAGAGCGCACCGGCGCGAAGCGAAAATAGATACTGATTGCACGCGAAAAGTCAAATGTAATCGCGCGACCTTGTCGACCGCGACTACGCGTGATGAACTGTGCGATTTACGGGATCTGCTTGCGCAGCAAAACGCAGAAAAATAATCTAAGAAAGTTAGACATGTAATACGATGGATGTTTTCCTTTAACACTTTCATAGCCATTCGCGGGAAATCATAAAAATGTAGCGCAATTCTCTTTCTCGCTGAGATAATATTCACATTGATTTACAATATACATAATGCATTTCAAATGACAATAATTGTATCTTTCATTTTTCATTCCATTGTCGCTAACTGCGTTAAAATCATTAAATTATGTTAGAAAATTAACAGAAACTTTATATACATATTTCTATAAGAAGGAGAATAAAACATCCATAATACAATATTAATGATAAATGAAACAATAGATGATGTGTTTAATTAAATAATCATTACTTTATTATGCAGTTTCCTTTCTTCTTTCTCTCTTCATCTGTATTCCGAGCCACAAACATTCAGCCAGAACTAGCCGGCGGGCAAGTAATCGATTAGCGGAGAGAAGATTGCGTTTTCATACGCGAACAACAAGAAGATGATTCATTTATGTTAATGAATTATTAAGCATGTTCGCACGCTATATTTATATTGATACATTAGTTATCGAGCTCATTTTACGCATTTGCGCCAAACGCAACACGCTGCTACGTCAAGACCAACTGCGCTCTTATTTATGCTTGTAATTTTCCTCGTTTCTTGGATTTACCTATAGATTTTCCTAAAAGATAACGTTCATATCGAGCAAGGTGTGTATAAATCGACAGTTACGTTTCTCGGACTGTTGCAATGTTCATTAGCTTCACGCAAGAATTCAACGTTTGTTTCTTTCGCCAGTTTCTAAACGTAATTGAATATCCATCCCGTAACCCGCTGCTCGCTGACAAATTTGACTCGATGGCATCAGTTACACGTGCTTCGATACACTGTAAAAAATTGTCCCAATATTATCCACTTTAATAGGCGTAAACTTACATAAAAATTTCTTACAGTGTAAGACAGTATAATTACAGGCGTTAACACGACGGGACAAATAACGGAATTTTCCGTAACACGAAGAAACAATATATCAGAACCCTTTTTTTTTTAATTTTTATATAAGTTTACACCTATTAAAGTGGGTAATATTGAGACAATTTTACAAACTTTTTTTACAGTGTAGATATTTGAGGAGGCGCGAAAACATCCGCGTATTCCGCGGTGCCCGCTCGAAATTAGCTTCTTTCAAACTTGGCTTCCTTCCCAAACAAATGGCGGTACCAAGGAGATCCGACAGGCGTCCTAATACCATACCACGCGCCGCTCTCTCCCTCTCTTCGTCAAGGGAAAGAGGCACGACTCGGAGACTTGTCTGGAAACCCGAGGACGCCTTAAATCCCCGTTTTGACTAATTTATTTGTTGGCCCGTTCGGCGAATCGGTGGCGGGCGGTCAAGACCGCCGCGCCGTCGCTCGTTCGGAAAATCGTAATTTCAGAGACGAGCACGCGGAGAGTCACCCCCGTCGGGACCGTTTACCCCGGAGGTCACGGAAAAATCGATGATCCATTACTGCGGTTACGATTGGTCCCCCGCGGGCCGGTACGCCAATCATTTCACCCGGCACCGTCATATCCATTCCACATCCATCCCGACAGTAGCTGATTTACTCGGGCATACCCCAGAGAGTAACGTCGAGAGCGCCGCGCCTCCCTTAGTGCGCGTGTTCGAACGGAATTCTTCCTCTCTGCGCGCGGATTGCAACTGCGCGATATAATCACGCGGCCGGCCCGACTGGGATCCGCCGGGAGATCATGTCGCGGCAACGTGATCGAACGCCGCCGATAATAAACCACCGTTACGGCATAATTATCATCAGTCACACGTAAAGATTCTAGAATTACGTCAGTACGGAATATTACGACACTTTGTGCGACGTGCCGTTATTTCTTTTCTTCTTTTTTTTTTTATTACTCGCAGTGACGATTTCCTTGAAATCCTGAGGAAAGGACTCGAAGTCTCATCGGCATCATTCTCTCCTTTTNTTTCTTCCTTCCTTCTTTTCTTCAATATGCAACCTTCGCGTCGACCTTTCAAACAATACTTTTTGTTCGAAAAGCCAATTAACGTCTCTAACGCCTTCTTATTCGGATATTTTATTTACGACTTAGCGAGATTCAATCGAGCGTGCTAACAGCGTTATGCAAGAGCAAATGCCAGGAGTTACCTATTGATATATTAGCCTTTTAATAGATTTCAGCCTCGGTTACGTGATAGAAAAGAGATTGATCGTGCTGCTTGCACCATTTCATTCAGGAAACGATAATCAATATGCATACAGCGACAGGATTACCGTCGATTTTGAATAAAAATGCATCGATAGCTTTGTATAGTACGTGTGCAGTGACAGCTTCGATTTCAACCCGACAGTTCTAATCCACTCCGCAAGCCCCGGCGATTCGGTCGATATGTAGGTAGATGCATTCGCTCAATCGGAATTCTTTTACGGCCCAGTTTGCATTTCACAATCTATTCCGAGTGAGGCATCGGCTACGGAGGCATTTTTATTAAAGTGTCCTTCGGGCAGTCTGCGCGAATGTCATCTATATGCATTACCAGTCGAAAGAAAACTACAATATTGTTTTGTCTACGTAGCACTTTAATACAACATGTCGTTCGTGTTATCAATCCTCGTTCATTTTCATTTAGAGCTGGTTCGAACCTTTGACAATGTAACATGTTGAAATACGAGAATAACGATCGATTCGAACTCTCTGATTAGTCTTTTATTACCAAAGGAAATTAAATATTGAAATCCACTTATGCAGAAGGCATGAAAGTGTCTCGATTATTACATTATTTATTTTTATAATATAATTTCTCTTTGACAGGTGGAAGAGAAAATCTTAATGTCTCTCTTTTATATTGTTGCAAAAAATATCGCGAGCGTATCTTGACAATTCGTAGATACCTTGAGATTAATATTACATAACTTTATTATTAATATGAACATTAAGTGAAAAAAAATTATTAATTGTCCGGGCGCGTACAGAGATATTTGTATAATCGGTTAAAAATATATACATNTAATGTTAACACATAACACACGCTTATGGAACACACTCTAATTTTAATTAGTCGAATATTATTTTTATTATACATTATAAAATATTGACTTAATTATCTTATTCAAATTAATTTAATATTAATGATATTTTATAAAATGTTAACTATTAAATATTAAATGAGATTTATACGTGTGTATTAAATATAAGAGAAATTTTCACAGCTATACACTGTTCCCCTGAAATCTCGATAACATTAATGGAATAATATATCGCGTAACAATTCCTTTTTGTTAATGCAATATAACTCTTACGTAATATCGGTTCGACTCGTTCGCACTCGTTCGCACTCGTAGTGCGTAGCATGTGTTTGACAGGTGACGGCGCAATTGTTTGTCGTTAAAGGTTCGGCGAAAAAAATTCAGTGCCGTTTCCATTAAACGCGGCTACCCGCTGAACAAAAATTGCGCTTTTCCGCCAGCTGGTCGCCTGATATTAACAACGTAACAATGCGCACTCGTGAGATCTCTCTCGGAAAAAAAAAGTGGACCGCGATAGACGCGACGCGAGCTACAAAATTGTTTTCATTTCCGTTGCGCACCCATGCATGTACACACGGACGCACCCACTTATCCTTTGCTCTTTCACAAACATCGGATTATTCGCCATAATCCAATCGTAAGAAAATGAAGGCAACAGTTAGACGTAATCGAAGATGCCCTCTCGAGAGAATCTGTTCTTGAGAGAAGACATCGGAGGAAGAGATTCTCAATTGCCGCGCGTCTTCAAAACAGGCATTGATTATCCTTACACGATTTTCATTCATAAATTAAGAGCGGCGCGATTATCTCGGTCAAATGCAAATGCTTAACGATGAAAATGCATGAAGATGCAAAGGGGGACGCGGAAGTTTGCTAATAACGTCGTCGACCGACAGGGACTTTGCTCCTGTCGGTTTACGTAAAATATCGTTGAATACGCGGTAAGCGGCCAATTAGCGATTTTCTTTTTCTTCTTTTATTTCCAGGTATCGCCATGGTGTTATTCGACTGTGGCATTTCTATGACAGCGTCTTTTTCGTATAACGAAATGGATAGCGTTGTAAAGCACATGCATATACACGACGGATCGAAACCAGGCTGAGCGTGGTGTAGTTAATCTAGGATAAGGGGCTGTACATAAGTGCACATGCATGATACGTGACGCTAAAGATCTGTCCGACACACAGACGCGCATCCCTGGATTTATAGAGCACCGACGGAGCCCGGCTCTGTGGGTCGGCGGATCGTAAACACGACCGATTTCTCAAGCCAGTGGAATGCAAAGCGAACCGATCGGATCCGGTATGATCTCCAGTAATTGTGACGAGGTAAGCAAACGTAGCCGCTAATATCGTTGCTTGGATAGATCAGAACGTCCGTAACATGAGAATTGCAATATTACATGTGTAATTGCATTGTATTTTATCGCGGCTTTATAGGAAAATTATTGACTATCTGAAGCAGATGTTTAATTATCAAATAAATCTGCAAGATGATTCTACTGAAAAATTTTTAAATTTATATATAGATAATATATGAAAAGAGAAAGAAGACAGAGAACTCCTTTTATTATTGTTTTCTACGCAGCTCTAGAAAAAAAATTCAAAAGAGCGTCAAATCGCAAAATCCTGAGAATCCTTTTAATATAAAAATGTTGAACTTACCGGGCATAAAGGAAACTCATCTGGAATCGATAATCTGAAACTGTATCCCTGTAAAATAAGATAATCAAAATGTAAAACCTACTTTAGACCATCTATAAGCATGGGAATAAAATTGCTGTATTTTCGTATAAAGAATAATCTATTTGTATCTTTGACATTTGCGTGCATATCACGTAATTTATTTTATAAAATAATCATTTTTTCTACTTATGTTAAGTTTTATGCAGTAAAATACAATATTAAAATACATTATTTCTCACAGGCACATTAAAAATCACGCGATATCAATATCTTCTTAAAATTCGTAATACTTGTTTAATACTTCGCGATACAATGATGTATCTAACATTTTGACAGTGAACATTATTAATTCTCTTTTTCTTAACAGAAAAGAAACAATAGTTCTCTTTATGAAGAAACTCCTGCTCCGATTTGTAATATTTTACGCTTTCATTAGATACGCCACTGTTTCCATATATGTATACAAGAAATTTCAGTAAAATTAAAAACGGTTAAACGTATAAAATACGCATAACACGCACGCATACTTTGTCAGAATAATTACAATTAATCAACAAAATAATATAACAAATAACAACTGAGCAGTGAGAATGCGACGTGAGAGTGAAATAATAAAAAAAAGAAGATAAAGTATCCAAAACAATCTATCTTGGTTTACGGAACGAGCCAAATTTTAAAACATTATTGTCTTTTATTATTGTTACGAGAAATTCAAATTATAATTCACCAAATTCGATAGTGAATTATATCTTTGGGTAATTGTATCCCTTGAGGAACGAATGAGAAATATTAAGTATGTTATTAATCAAATCAAAGGAATAGCCATTACAACATTAAAATATAAGGTAATTCCAATCATTATTGTAATGCTTTCCTCTCTCAGTCTTGTAATATTAAATCCGCAATCCCAAGAAACAATGAAGAGCTTGTGGATATACTAACTTTTTGTTTGTAAAATGTGTTATTAAAAGAAAAATATGAAAAATCAAGTATTAAGTTTTTATTATATAATCCTTGAGCTTTCATCTCTGTCTTGGTGGAGACTTTTTCTACATGGTGAGAATTTTTAACTTGGTGAGAATTTTTCTACATAATTTTTAATTTTTGATATCGGTGAAGATGATTTCAAAGCGGAGCCGAAAAACGTCCGTTTCAATATACTGTTAACTATAATAAGATAATTTAATTTACACACTAATTAGCCGTGTCGCACTTTCATTGTTATAATATTTTATTTAATTATTGTTATATTATTTTATTGATTTAATCTCGAGAATCCTTTACTAAATATTTCTTATTTATTGAATGGAAACTAAATTACCATGACAAAACAACGGATACATAATTTACGTCATGCCAGTGAATTACAAGGTGAAAATACTAAGAGTCTCAAATAAAAATAAAGCTCATCATATACTGACCAGTCAAATACGCTATGTAATATATACACGGTAGACATTCGGTGTTTCGTGAATGTTTTACGTTGACAGGTGCGCGATGGCGGTCCATGTACGAGCAAATCGTCCGCACATCGCTACGCGTAGCAAATCTCGGCGTGGAACATACAGAATGATGACATTTACATTTCTCTTCACACATCTTTATCGTATTTGTCCTATGTGCTGCAATCTTCGCGAAACAATTAGGTGAAATGAGCTATGATCCGTTTTTAAGAATGGTAGAGGAAAACATGGTAAAACGAGTCTTTTGGACGAGTCTTTTCGTGTAAATTTTTAGTTATATTTAAATCTATGATATCGCAAGCAACAATTTAACAATTTAAATTCAACGTAAAAACATATTTGAAATAAAAAAGATGAATAATAGGAAACATTATTTAAATAAAAAAGCCATTATGACATAAATATCTAGATAGTAGTGATGTAGGCCTGGGGGCCCATCTCGCGAACGTATAAATTTCTATACGTATAATTGCTCTTATGCACAATTTATTCTTTACAAAAATCACAAATATAAACTAATTTTTCCGCTCCGGCATATTCAGTGTGAGGCCACATATTACGGCTGACACACTGTATCCATTCTTCACCATGTTGGTCATCTGATGGTCATATTCCACTAATTTGTTTTTTAAATGCTCTGGTAAAACAGATTTTCTTCCTAGCTTTTTTTGGATATTAAAATTTCTCTCTCGATAGGAATGTTAACGTCATATGTAAACCACTGCAAAATTTGTCCTAGGCATTGAAAACTCCTTCATTATTCTCTTCAGGCACATTTTTTTTTCTCGCGCGCGCGCGCAGTTATAATATCTCGATTTGATAAAAATGTAGAACGCTCTCGCGTTATTCAATTCTCCGAGGCCACTCGGAAAATTCAGGGCTCAATATTTTCATGTATTTAGTAATAGACAAACACCAATTGTTAAAAAAAAAAGCGGCACATATTTCATAACTTTGATACGTACGCTGAGAATAAATTAAAACTCTTTTGCAAAAAATAGCGTTAATTATAATATACTTTTAAATGAGGCTCATATCAGCCATTACTCCTTTCCTCTATCCATTCTCAACGTCGTGCGAGTATCGCGATCCGCGAAGCGAAAGATAACGCGTGAAGATATATAAATGCGACGAGCCAGTGGAAATCCAATCTATTTCCACTTAACACTTCGCGAATTGCACACGCATGCACGTCGAGGAGATTTCGGAAGATTTCGAGATACCGTGGGACTTTACAGGAAGATATTATAATCCTTCTCTTCCGCGCTCCCGCGCGCGCGCGAGCGCGGGAGCGTGGATAAACGCGGGGAGTAAGACAAATGACGACGGGCGTAACCGGCGACGGCGGAGGGTAAACAGCTACGGGGAGGAATATGCCGTGCTTATTCAAATCGCCGACAGATAAAATCTGCGAGCGTGCGTCGCGCTCGTTGTTGCGGCGAGCACGGCGGGATTTCGCAATTCCCCTCCTCCCCATCAATTGTGCGCCCCGTGTATTTTAGTCGAGTCTGGTGAAGGCTACCCCCTTATCTCGGTCTGCCGTCACCGGGTGCAACGCGGGACCGTCGCCGTTAGTAAACTTTTAAAAGCTGTCGCCGTTCTTCCGGCACGGAAAGAAAGAAAGAGAGAAAGAGAGAGGTAAANACTTAACGCGTCCTAGTGCTCCGCGCTGCTCCTCTGGCCTGCTGGGGTGCTGAGATCTGGAATTTCGCGAGTCCCGTTTGACTTGCCGATCCTCTCCGCTTCCCATACGGTGTCCGGAAGTTTCGTCCCTAAAGTTTCCGGGAAAATCAGAGATAGGAGGCCCGCGATCATGCCCATGGACCCGAACAGGATGAGCGGTAGCGAAGGCATTATTTGTGCCTGAACGTAAACGAGAACACGTGTGATTAGCGGAAATGGTGTGTGAATTTGGTTTGTAGAGCGCTTTCGCGCCGATAATATTCTCAACGGCGATTGAGAACTTTGTGCAGGGAAAGACTGCAGATATGCCGTTGCGGAATATTTTTCGTTCGAAGTAAAATGATATAAAATACCATTAGTGTCATTTTTTTTATCAAAATCGTACGCACATTTATCAGGTTTAAAAACGGGAGTATATAAATATAAATGCTAATTTCGAATAAAATATTATCTATCTGAGCGAAAGTCTCCTCTTGGATCCAAATGAAATTACAGAGGAATGTCGGTCGATCTGGAATGTCCGCAGATCTGGAAGATGTTGGCGAAACGGGGCGGCGTTATCGAGCCGCAATTCGCGAGAAACGCGCGTCGAGAGAGCATCTGTTTATTGCAACGTTGTTGTCTGTTGACTCACCAGAAGAGGCGTTTGCGGCGATAAGATTGACCCGACGCGGCCGGTCATGCTGCAAATTCCGAGCAGGGAATGCCTGAGCGTCGTCGGGAACAGCTCCGCCGTGTAGACGTAGACGGTGGCGAACGCCATGGTGATACACAGCTTCCCCGCCATGTATAAAAGTAAAGGCCCGTAACTCCAGGCTCCTGGAACAGAGCGGCGATAAATCACCGGGATCGCGCGCCGTGGCGTAGCGGCCCATTATAACCGACATAATTACGCGAACAACACGGTCGCGACTAAGCCGAACGACGCCGGCACGTAGCGTCGCATCGTCTCAGCGCGCGCTTTTTGCCCTCGGATCCGGATTACACGTGTATTATGCAACGCGGCGTATCACACATTCGCAGCTTATATTTTCGCGCGATTATAACTCATATCCGGGCGCGTGAGCGCTTGCGATTAAACTTGGCGATTCCGATGAGGACACGCGCGAATATCGGGATCATCGCGCGAACATCGCGGAAGAGAGGATAAAGAGAGGATGTTTCTTACAGCTTCAAATAAGTGCCTTTTGTTTCTCACGTCGATAAGGTGTAATAGAAGCAATTGGAAAAGAGGACAGCAAAAACGTGATGAAAGTATCAACAAGAATTCTTTGAAACGTGACTAACATTTATATGTATAAAACTCATTTATATATTTATTCATGATGATATAAGAAAATATGTAGCATTAATGAGCATGAACGAAATAGCATTGTTACAAAAAACACTTATTTTCCTTATTTTTTTCGACACGTTACATCTATTCTCTTTTGCTCGAAAATGAATGGGATGAGCATTTAAATAGCTCGATGATGAAAGGAGTAGGCAACAGCAAGGTGCACGCCCACGGGGCACATTGATGTTTCACAAAAAACAATCTCAAAATTCTCTCGCAAAAATTTCTCTAGCGTAAACGCGATTCAACGGCTTTTCATAAACGACCTACGAAACGAGGATCCCATCCCTGTCTGAGAAATCTTCTTTTTTTTTATCTCTTTACCTGTCGGTACGAACTGAATTGCGAGGCAGAACACCCCGCTCAGCAGGAACGCGCCGGAGAGCGTTGGTTTACGGCCAATGTGATCGGTCAGCACCCAGGCGAGGCAATACGCCGGTATCTCGACCGCCGCGACGAGCACGAAATTGATGTACTTATCCCCGGCGAACGCCACGGAATTCAACGACAGTCCGTAATAAACGAACGTGTTCGTGAGCCAGCAGAACGAGCAAATCAACAGTCGAATGAGTATCACTGAGCTATGTAGAACTTGCACAATTGGTTTTCTTTTGTCTGATATCACTAGCTCGCTTTTCTGAAAAATCGTATCAATAGTCGTAGTCGTCGGATGCATACAAATCAGTATTTTATACAGAATAATAAATAAAAGTTGTTGACTATATTGAAAATTACGGAAAATAGCTGTATTTTGGATAATAGCAAATTTGCTATTATAATATATTATATTATATATATTAAATGAGGTATTTTCAGTATCACAATTATACATGTACGTCTGCTAGAAAAAAAAGAGACGTACCGTTTCGCTCTTTTCTACACTTAACTCCTTAAACGCATTGATGCCCTCGTCCGTTACTTGCAGGCCATTCATTCGAGCCATTTTGCGGTATATTTTCTCTACTTCGTCGTGTTTATTCTTTGACAGTAGCCATCTTGAAAATCATATATTATGCAAACAGTTATTCCGCAGATAGAAGAATTCCATGTATATAGAGATTATTAAATTAATAAATTCTGTTCAATCGTTTACTACAAAAAGTTGCATTGAAATAGCTAACGATCTAATCACTGTAGCTAATCATTCGATCTTTTAATGCAGTTAATTACTTTAATTGTATTCGCGATAGAAAGATATCAGAAAGAAGAATCGATTGCTCACGTAATCTAATAAATTACAGATAAAATTCGCTGATTTTAAATCTTACTAATTAATCAAAAATGACATCCTAGCGATATGTGAATGTTCATTAAGATTAAAAAGATTACCTAACCGATTCTGGAATGAATAAAGGCAGGAAAATGACTAGCAATCCCGGTCCGTACACTACTCTAAGAAGCGTTCGCCAAGATCTTAGCCAGCTCGCGATCAATCCCAGACAGATCTCACCCACGGCGAACATGCAGCAGATGATGGTGCTTCCGAAGACTCTGTTTTTCATTCCTACCGTCTCCATTCCTGAGAGTAAAAAAGTATTATAAATTATTATCGAACGTAATTATACACGTAAATTACATTGGAAAGAAACGTGAAGCCAATAAATACATCTTTATAATACATGATTCTTATACAATATGCAATTATTATATATAATAATTAATATACAAAAGAACGTAGAGAAATATATGTAACACAAATGTGTTGGTGACTTGAAAATCTTGTGATATACAAGATTATTTTATACTTCAAAATAATCTCGAATCTCTTGAGATCGTCTATAAAAAATTGATATAAACATCGTTTTAATAAAAGAACGATAGATATTAATTATCGATAATAAATAACCATTAATTTAAAAAAAGTACATTTCATCAACTTTTTAAAAGTCGTCGAGCTATATATTATACGAAATACAATATTTTGTCTGTCCATTCATTTTTCGCGAGTATAATCTCGAAGAATTTTCGAGTGAAAGCTTATTATCCTTCGCACGGCTCGTTAGTTTTACACATTTCCCGGGAATGTTTTGTCACGGAATATATTTTCATAGAAATCTAAATGCGTGTCGCATAAAGCTGCAACTATAATTTTAATAAACGAATAAATAAACACGTGGTAAATCCAGAATAAATAACTCGAAAATATCTACGTTACGCGTGTCGCGTATTTGCATTCCAAACGCGAGTAAAGAGCATTGCATCGAGAATTCGCTCCGCCGCCCGCAAACACTCGTAATAGGGCAGGAACGACATAACGCTTACAGGTGTCGCATATTTTTTGCTCCCACCCCCTCTCACGAGCATATTTATTGTTCCGTTATTAACGCACCTAAAATAAATCCCGCGCTATAAATTCCAGCCGCCATAGTAGCATCGAGGAATTCGAATGCGAGAAACATCCAATAATTCACGGAAAAGGAATGTATCAAGCCACTGACTCCAGACAGAGACGTCGCCAGCGTCAAAAAGGTTCGTCTGCCATACCTGCAAGTAAAAGAATGTACGCGAATGCGCGCCTCCCGTTGTCCTCTCGTCAAAAGCGCATTTCTGCCGTGCCGCAATGCGAAAATTCCTCGCGATATCGCGTGATACGCCGCGCTTTCTTATTGAAAGTCCGTGAAATCGACGAGCTGCGGAAACATTGGTACAAACCATCCATACTATCTCGCATTACGTAAAACTGCATCACTTAACTAAGAATTTTATTCTCGTAACCGATCGCGATTTATCGCCGAGTACGTAAAGAAACGCGCAACGACAGAAATATTGCGCCACACAGCTGATTATATCCGTACGAATATAACGCGCTCGCGAGGAAAAAGATGTACAAATAACTGTAATAGTTTTTAGATCTTCTAGTAGAGTTATTATTAAAATGAAAAATAGCTTTGGAAAATAGTAACTTGAATTTATCATGTTATTTTTGTATGCATGTTATTTTTCACAAGTTATTATCGTACGACGCGCAGACAGCTAATTTAATATAAATATAATCCCAACTTTTATTACGTAATAGTTAATTATGAAATTAGCTGATGTGTCGTACGGTATAAAATGAAATTTAGAATTATATTTTTCTCCTTGGCAGCATGAAGATATAAATAAAAATGAAAACGCGACAGCATCGCCATCCGCGACGAATGTTATGGAACCATTTTGTACCAAGTTAATTAATTAAAACCCCAGGGATATTGTGCGCTGATCTCTCACCTGTCAGATATGTATCCAGCGAACATCAGGCCGACGAACTGACCGGTGTTTTGTATCGTGCCCACCAACGTGAGTTTCCATCGATTAGAGTCGCAGGTAAATCCCCACTGCATCGCAGAAGGAAAAGGAAAAAGAAAATTAATCTGCCGCTAAATCTCGCCGGGTGAAAAGTGCGCGTTGATTATCGTGTAGCCGCATTAGTACCTCGTTTAGTATCGTACACTCGTCCGGATCGTAAATCCAAGAATCGCAGTCGCGGGTGTCATTGGTGAACGACGCTTCCGTACACGTACCCGGGCGGTCCGCTCGCACCGCGTAACGCGTGCAACCGGAAATGACCCCGTCGGTCCCTTTCGGCGCGGAAGCGTTGATCCACGGCGGATCGAACGTCGTGTTCCCCGCATGCTCGCATTCCGGTACTAAACATCTGCGTTTAAACAGTTGCTTTTTTCCGTCCTTAATTCTCTCTTTCTCTCTCTCTCACGGCACAAGTTTCGGTACCGTGTCTCGTAAATATGTTTGAATTATGTACTGCGTGTGCATAGGCGAAAGTTGAAATAATTAGCAAAGATACACATATGCGTACCTGTATTTAACCTCGCCCGCAGTAAATATGTAAGAAAGCGTAAATCCTGCGGATAGCAGCAACGGTATGCTAATAAATACGAACATCACCACCTGGTAAAGTCCAAATTTCTCTACATCGTTCCCTGCTGGTGCATCCTTCGTAGCTCCTACAAAAATGAATAAAGACTCGGCTATATGAGTCTACGCTTCTCGATTAAGACAGTCATAACAAGAAAAACCATATTACGACGTTATGTTAAGTCATATTTCAACATATTAAACCAACTAAAAAGCGTATCTATTTATCATAGAAAGATATGATCGCACAAAAATTATTCAAAACAAATAAATGAAGATTACATAATCTACGCTTTTTTTTTAAGGGATTATAACAGGAAAAGATTATTTTACATTACGCTATCATGTTAAGTCACATTATTTTGAAATATTAAATTAATCGAAAATATCTATCACAGAGTTATTAAAAACACGCCATGAAAAAGTTTCGCGATCATGGCCAATTTATGTCTTTCCTTATACTAGATGTACATCATAAGTAATTACACGACATACTTAAATGACATCTAGGAAATAGCAAGTTATGTAATATTGAATAATCGGGTATCTAGAGTCTACGCACAATTATAGCGTAATCTCTGGCATCTCTTTAACAAGCTGGCGTCCATTGTACGTGCATATACATGTATACTTAGTAATTTAATACTACTGCTAAGCAGTGATACTTAAACAACGCTAACTGGAAGAATAATCCGGCTGGAAATATAAGCCCACCTTAATCGTCTCTTCAAACGGCTGGCTGTGTGCATAAGACTTCGTACAATTTGCCTGTGTTATGCAAGATAGAGCTAGACAACATTTATCACTAATTCGTGCAAATACGTTCGAATTGAACGATGAAGAAAAAGGATATCCTTTTCACACTAAGTCAGAATTCGCGAAAAAAAAAAACATTTGTTAATTCTGTATACAGATTAATTCCGATCGTTACGTCACGTAGAAACCAATTTTGAAAATATTTAGCAGAATCAACTATATAAATGAAATTAAACTAAATGAAACTAAACACGCAAAATATCTCTTTTCCATATTTTAATTAACGCGATTGCTTAATATACAAATTGTCAAATAATACTGAGCACATAAAATAAGATGATACTGCTTTCATTTCGTCTTGACTTTTCTCTTATTATTGTAAATCGAAAGATATGTATTTGAGACATTTCTTCTAATATACTTTTTACACTTCTCGTAACGCGTCTTATTGCGGGGCATTCTTATTACGTGAATTTTTTTCTCAGCTCAGAATTATTTCTTTCAATAGCAGAGATCGTCTTTGCATTTCCATTTTATGATTACGTCAACGTGCGTAGTATCATTCGTACCATTTCCCGACCGCAGCGGGTCAGTCTCATCCTTGCTCGAGCAGCAGAGCCGCATACTGTCGTCTTTTACGTCCCGTAAGCTGCAATCATATTCGGAATTTATACCATTTGCCGGGAATCGCCGCCGCGGCGGCCGATCGAAAGTTCAACCTGGCGCTTTATGTTTCAAGTTTCCTGGGAACATCGCGAATGAAAAATGATGCCAGTCGCGCGCATCGGACTTGGGCGGGCATTACATAAAGAAACGGGATCAGTTCGCCGTGCAAAGGCGGCTACAGAAAGCTTTTTCCCATAAAAAGCGCCGGAAGAGAGAGAGAGAGAGAGAAAGAGAAAGAGAGAGAGACTGCCCTCGGAAACGACTTCTTCGCCGAGCAGCCGGAGCTATCCCGACGGTATATAAACAACGCATGCATATAACGACGATGTTGCAGGTGCTGGGAGTTAGCGGCCCAGCGGCAAATAACGCAAAAAGTTGCGGCGCATTAGAAACAGGATTATCAGAGCGTAATAATTATTGAGGAACCGAAAAAGGAAGCGTAAAGCTGTGCGCGATGAGAAGCGTGTATCTCGCCGCATGCGGCGTTACGACACGGAATGATAAAACACAGATCGGACACAATCGCTTTGTACGGAGTCTCGTCGGTTCTTGGCTTTTCAATTTACGAGAGCAGCACGAAATCATTGTACGTGTATATTTGTATGTGTGTGTGTGTGTGTGTCTGTGTGTATGTGCGCGCAAATGATTACCGTGGTGAGCGTTATCATAAAAGAAGGCACATCTTTGCAAACATTGAATGCACAATAAATCTGTTTTACAGAGATCTCGGCTGTCAGGTAATTTAAGCGTGCGTTTTAATGTAGAAATCCGCGGGCGAGCAACGAACGATTCTCCCTCTTGTAAAGCTCTGTTTTCGCAAAGCCGCGTTTTTTCGCGAAAAGATATATATATATATGTGTACACGAAATATTGTTTGATAAACAGGAAAATTGTAAAATTTATGAAAAATGCCAGGAGAAATTCCGCAGCCCTTCCCGCAGGCTGCGTGCTGACCTCTCGCAAGCACACGGTTAACTTCTACGTGTGGCACGTGGTTATTGATTTCCCAGCGGTACCGGAAACCGGAAAACCGTCGCGCACGAAAGTGGGAGGCCGAAAAGAAAATCAGTACGCCGAACTAGATAAAGTAATCTTCCAATTGTGCCAGATCGCCGTGCTCGAAACAATTGCAGTTTATCCCATTGCGTTATCACGAGGCACTGTTTTAACCGTGTCGAGCGGTGAAATGCGCAAAGGGAGCAAGTGCCGGCGCGTATTCGGCTTTACGAGACCATCCCGGTGTCGCATTAAACGTACGCCGCTGTCTCGCGAAAGTCTTCAGTGAAGTTTATCCATTCACGCGATTTACGCGCGACAAGCATTGTACTCCGCGAAAACGAGGTTTATGAGAAACTAGACAATGTTAATAAATTAATGGAGCATGCCTTGATATTCCGATCATTATCCGCGCGAGGTGGCTCGAGAAAGTTTCCGTGAACCAAATGGTCTAAGTTAATCTCGAGGACGTCGAGGAGGTTTACGTTACCTTTAGAATGCTCGGTGAATGAGGTAACAAAATGAAATATTAGTGTTCACGATTTTTCCTCTCTATAGCCTTTTAATTCGCGAACGGGGGATCTCCCGCGTAATAATCGAACCGTCACGCGGCTTTCGTATGCATTCTAAACGAACCGTCACGCGGCTTTCGTATGCATTCTACGAACTGTCGCGATAATTCTAAATATTGCACGAGTACTAGAATTGGTGAAGTGAGAGCGATTTTTTATTTTATCACAAAGATATGTCTTATCAGTTAATAATGACAGTTATATAATATCGAAATTATTATGTATAATTATTATACGTGTATGTAATTATATAGAATAATGCACTCATAAAATCGATTCCAAACGCAAAATATAATTTTATAGTTTTATTTTATACAGTAACAATGTATATTTGAATTATATTTCGTGTGCTAGCAATCGATGTTGTTAATTTAAAAAGACTTTAACTTTAACAATTTACACATTTATCAGTATTTTTATCTTTTCAAGGTTTATGTTGAAAGTAAAATATAACTTTACGTTAAAAACTGTACGTTGTATATGAGNCCGGTTTTATATGTACCATTCTATTTAATTATATATAATATAATAATATTGTATAATTGTAATTATCGAAATTATATATAATTTAAAATCATTTAAAATAAAAAATATAAATTTAATTAAATTATATTCCACAAGCTGTAGCGGACTTATTTTGAAAATAAAATCCTAATACAATACAAACTAATTCTTCGAATAATACCCAAATGTAAATTAAAAATAAAGCTTGTTAAGTTATCTTCATTATAACTTCATTCCGCTTTTACAATTGAAATTACTGTTCGCATTTTTAGAATATTGTATCTATCGCGATAGCATTAATAAGAATAATTATCGATAAGAAAGTATCAGGAACATATACTATTTTATATTTTCAGCCCTTCCTTGTTTTCATATTTTTAGAGGACAGTTTTTTGACATGCACGTGTAGTTATCACCGGCAGTCTGACGTATTCACATATAAATAACATACTTTAGTAAATTGTAGTCGATAACGGCGGTGACTATCGATAAATTACACCACGTTTTTTTTTCCTCGCGCGTCGCGTGCACTCGCGTTTCGTGAAGGGACTTACGACGTTTACGATCCTCGGCTTTTATCGCGATCCAGAAGCGAGAGAACGTTTTCCGCGCGCGTATCCTTGTCCGTGGGCCGTATTCTACATATTCTATTACCTTAAAACGGTGCGTTTAAGCGCCGATGTCCGTCACGAGTACGGACGTTCGGCCTTCTAAACGTCGTAAAACTCGTCTCCGCGAGACACGAGCTGCATAGTACACTTTTTTGCTCGTCCACACGGACGATCGTCGATAAGCAAATTAATGTATTGCCGCCGCCACCCCCGCCGTCAGATAGCTGCTGGACCTCACGCGCACCTGCCTGCTTCTGTCTGGCAAAGGCAGCAAATACTGTCTCTTCGAAGGTAAATGCATTCCACGATGGCCACATGATGTTTGGGCGAGTGGGGAGCGACTAAATAATCGGTGGGGGAATAACGATTCATCTTAAAGTTACGAAGAAACGAGCGCGGAGACCATTAACTTATCTCCGATCGAACGAACGATCCCTACATGAGAGTCTCCGGAAAGTCCTCGGAGAGCATTTTTACAGCGCGTGATTGTAGACAATCTGGCAGCAAAAAAAAACAGCGCGCATTAATATTAATGTCATTCAAATATATAATATACGAAGAACATCGAGAATTGCATCGTCTGAGAAATATCAGAAACAATTCCTTGTATAGCAATGTTTTATTTTATATATAAAACACTTCCTACACTGAAAAAAAAATCTGGTTAAAAACGGATGAATCAGAAAGATCTTGTAGGATTGATCAATTATTCTGATTATTGTAACAAGAATTCTGGTTATTATCCTATTATTATATAAAGTATGTAATGAGTTCTATTATATAATCAGAATATTTGATCAATCCTACAAGATTTTCTGATTCGTCCGTTTTTATCCAGAATTTTTTTTTAGTGTAGATGCTTTTTTATACAAGACACCTTGGAAGGTGTTTGAGGTTTCTTAACCGAGAAACGGCGCTCATTAATAAATACTCAAAGCCGTTGCTCCAATTTATGCTGCATGTTTTTTCTTTTATCCAGAGTACAATCGGAAAATTATAAATGCATTATCAATGTGTATTTCGTAAATATTGAGAGCAACCGTGACTTCATCGCAAGTTTTAATCGGCAATCCTGTTGCTCGATATGTCGGCAATTTAATGTATATTTCCATGTGACGCACAAAATACTCTCGTATAACACGTGCCACAGTCAATTTCGACAGACAGCTTTCGACATACGCGTTGTTTAATGTGTCCCGCACTCAATACTCGTGCACCAATTAACGTGGAATGGAGATCCATTAATATCAAAAATCAGGAAGAATATTTTCGCGGACAGAATATTTTCAGTGTTACCCAGTATATTGAAAGGCTCTGAAGAAATATCGTATGTGTAACTGGTTTCAACTAGCCGGTTCCGGCTTGCGTCGCCTCTCTCGCGTATACAGTATGAGCTGCAATTTTATTATATTGTAAGAAAACGAGTGAAAAAAGAAATCAGACCTGAAACAACCATAATCTGTGACTAGCCATAATTTTTCATGAACTTTTCGCAATTAATTCCCGAATGTTTGTCAAATATTTTAACATCAGTTTAATCGGGCGGTGCTGTATAAGTAAAATTTTTACATGTTTCATTCATCTGTTAAATCAAGCTCAATTTATTTCTACAGAAACATATTAAACACAAAATGAACAGGAGGGCTTATGTGTAAACGATATCTAACCCATATCCTATTTAGATAATGTTATTTTATCGCAAAGTATATTTGAGCGTGAAATCTGGTTGCGATATTTTATATGTGTGATAATTTTTACAAGTTTCGCAAACAATAAAAGAGATATGTCTACAATTCATGAGATGATGTTTATTGAGATGATAAATTGAGCTTGATTAAGATATAATTGCAGATGTCACCTTTTGCAAGAAACAAGACAATTTTTCTCTCAAATCACTCCTTAAATCTTCGATGCGTTATCATATATTATTATAGATAAATTTTCATTATAAATTTTATTTTCATTGTGAATAAATAATACATGACTACATAACATAATAGAAATGATTAAAATTACAAAAAACTAATGATCATTAAAATGATTTCGAACATCTCGAATTATTTTGGCCATCATTAACTACAAGAAAGATTTGTATTCATTAAAATATTGTACAAATTTATAAAAATTATATTTTTTAATTCAAATTAAATTTTTAATAATAGTATCAAACTGAAGAGATTCTTTTAAATCAGTCAATATCTTATCATTGAAAAAAGGCAACGAAAAGTCTGTATAGCAACAGTTATAAGTAGATAGTATTGCGTTTAATAAGATCTCACTAAAGAGAATCAGTTAATGGTGGATCGTTCCAATCAATGATAATGACTACTGAGTATGAACAGCTACCTTAAAAGTTTCATTCTAAATAAATACATGAGCATCTCTCTCTCTACTACACACACAAAAAGTTAATGATTCAAAATTTAGAAAACTTTAAAAAAGTTACATTTTGCTAAGCAGCAATTTAAATAATATGATTAAATAATACAATTTACGATATGAGAGAAACAAAAATATTTACAATCTTAAAATTTCAATTAAGTCAATTAAGTAATTAAAGTTTTTATCAAAATAAATTAGATAGATAGGATTATGATATATACATATCAATATCATGATTCTATCACGATTTGGCTCTATTAAAGCTTATCATGTACTTCAGTAGGGTATTAAATCTTATCATTTTTATAAGGAAATCTTATTTCTACTGGCCACGATCGATAAGACGTAAGCCAGGGAAGTGTAAAATGTGAAAATTTCCACTGAAAATACATGAAATACTCGATAATCTTCAGTGAAATCTCTATTGTTTTAATTAGAAATTAAAAATTTTCATTATTTCTGTTTAAGAAAGCACATATTTAAGAAAGCTTTCATTAAATTACGCATAAAATGTAAAAATATTCTTTATTCACTGCATTTATTACGTAGTAGTACGTAGTATTACGTGATATGCCAGTAATGTTAATGATATTAATAATTGATATTATATCAAAGTATAAACTTAAGATTTAATATCCTACTGAAGTACATGATAAGCTTTAATAAAGCCAAATCGCGATAGGATCACTATATTAATACTACATATGTATATCATAATGCTACCTATCTAATTGAAAATTTAATTTGATAAAAACTTTAATTACTTAATTGATATTTAAGATCGTAAAGATTTCGTTTCTCTCATACCGTAAATATTGTCATATCATTTAAATTATATGTATATGCCTGTTTTAAAATGCTACCGTCAGCATAAAAATGAATTGTACGTACAACTCGTGTCATTACATATAACCATTTATGTTTACATTTTCGTTGTGCATCACATACTTTTTTATATTATATCGGGATTATGCTTCTTTTTACTTATGCAGACTATCTCTTGAGTAATCCATAAGTTTTTTTTTTTTTCTTACAACTTTATATGCAGTCCTCGAGGTGGAATGGATCATGTTCGATTGCTTTTTCATGATTGCTCGTGAAAGTCTATTCCTTAATATTTACAGATTCATATTTAAATAATAAGATAACAAAATAACTGCAAGCGATATTAGATAAAAGCGAATGCGCCAGTGTCATTATCCAACAAACAAGATGACGTTTTGCTGGGGGGCTGATCTCATATATTGTGCACAAACGCTGCACAAACGCTGAAAATATTGTTAGCACGCTATGATGCGTGCTTACAAACACGCGCAAATGAGAAAAAAGTAAAAAGGAAATTTATTATACGGGGTACTATGCTTAAGGACGATTTACGAGTAATGAAAAATATAAGAATGAAAAGACTCTTCATACAATATCTTCATACTTAGTCATTATCTTTTTCCCCTTTAAAACAATAAGATTAGTTCTTATTGCAGACAAGTACAAAATTTTACCAATCAACCAAATTAATTATACATCAAACAGGATCACTGATTTATTATTTCGTTTTTATGGTCAACACGATTATACAACAAGCATTAATCGCGAATTCTGAGATAATAAAATGTAAAAGAGAAATTAAATTACGTAAACTGCTCATCACTTAAATTACATTTCCATATATTTCGCTTCGTATATGAAGGAACAATAGAATTCATCCGCAACGAATATTCTTTTGATCTGGACGTGAAAAGCCGATTGCAATGTGCGCATCGGTAATGAAAATATGACGAGAACCGAATGAAATGAAGCAAGTGTGACCTCAGTCCGAGTCGATGTTAGTTTTCATCATGCGAAACTTGAACTGGTTACTGCACCTTGATCGCTACAGATGTATGTATCAAATGACAATGAACTGCGAAGAAAACATACGTGATAGGTTTAACAAAAAGCGAAACACAGTATGAATATTAAACGCGTAAAGACCACATATTTATGCCGCGGGAAGGGTTACAATAAATGATTCGCAGTCAAACTTTATACATCTCGTGATGAAATTCTCTTCGTCAATAAAAGTGGAAAATTATTGTCATTTATAGTATAATATCCATTTTCAATATCCTTAAAATTATTTTTCAAATGTTTTGCAAATTTAATAAAATATTTAAATAAAGTCGATTTGAAATTAAATAAATCTACTAAATCTCTAAGTATGAAGATATTATTTTATAATTTATTTTTTATTATTCGTTAAGTTTATGAAAAGGTATTTTAGGATACTTCAACAGAGAAAGAAACAATTGACAACGATATTTTTGTTTAAAAACATAAATGTACGAAATCTCTTGTAATTTCCAAATTGCTTAGGAAATTTCATCAATAACACGTCAATATTTCATGCTTATACGACACTCTGTATAACGCTTTGCATACACATAAGTATTGACCTAGACATTATCTTAACGATGCGCAACTCAGTTCTGAACTTAGTCCGGCGTGTACTTGCCGCTCTCCGCGTTTGAATATTTAACTCGCATTTTATGCAAAACTATAACAGACATCGACAGTGATGATTATAACTGTACATAATGAGTTTATAATTATATCGATAAGAATGAGATTGTTAATCGCTTTGTATACACGCAGAAGCGGATTGCAAATTTACAATTGTCGCTCTCTTTATACATTATAATAATGCAGTATCATCGAGCGAGCGTTAACACGGGAATATTTTTCGCATGCGGCAAAATTGGTTGATATTTTTAACTTTATAAAATTATGCCGGGGAAAATCCCGACGTAATAATTGGTGCGCAACCGGTCAATTTAATGATATGTTTATTCGTTTACGTTTCAATGCACGCAGTTCGATGTCCCTCTTTGATATTTTTACGCAGCAACGCACTGTTCCGCATCTGTTCGTATCGCCGTATAAAGTTACAATCCCGTTAAATACGTTAAATTTAGAAATTGGCCGAGGCACTCCACTCTCTCTCTCTCTCTCTCTCTCTCTCTCCCCCCACATACGCACTTTACTTTGAAACTTGTACACGTTATTTAAATTTAATTTAAATAACGTACATAAACAACGGTAGATTTACATACGCAAATATCGGTTTCAATTTCTTTATACTGTGATTCACGAAATTAATCAAATGTAGTATACAATTGCTCACGGTAGACTGATTCAAAGCAAGCGATCGGGAAGCAACCCAATGAGAAATGATGATCGAAAATACATCGAATCGATGTCTTTTCGACGCAAAAAACATATCGATTCGACATTAATTTGACCAACCATTTCTCATTGGGAAGTGAACGGAAACGGCGAATTTCAATATCAGCACTTCAATAATAAACACATAACACATAAATAACAAACAAATATCTTCGTTCACAAATTTTCAAAAGAAATTCGAATGATAATTTACAATGGTATTTCATCAATTTCATCAGTCACTATCTTATAAATTATTCTTGAAATAACACTCTAAAATTATAAAATATAAAGATATTATTAATATATTTATTATAAAGATTTCCGCTTTTTACAAGTTAGCACAAATTGAAATACGATAACAATCATGATACGATAATATTATCATATATAATAATTATGTGATAAAAATATTAAAGAGAGTACTAAGCTTATCGACGGCCGTATTAATTTATCGAATAAAAAAAGGAGCTAGAAGGAGAACAAAATAATAGTCTCTGACATAAGTAGGTCGTAATCATTGTTCGTCAGATATCTAATCAGTGTCGCTAGCACGACATCTTATAAATTCTCTGTTTTAATCAAGCACATGTATGAAAAAAAGGAAATGATATTTTGCCAGCGCAAAATCCAACGAGTGACTAGATGAAATCCTTGTAATGAAAACTTCACAAAGGTACAAAGGATCGAGCGATCTCACAGAGGATACTCACCTTCCAAAGCCCATGGTGGCACCGTATCGCGACATAAACACCCGATGGCGATCTCGCCGCAGATCCGCGCGCGAAAATCAGGGAAGCTCGAAACGAGAAGAAAAGCGCGAGAAGAAAAGCGTGAGAGAAGAGAGAAAGGGACGGACCAACTCGTCGCGGCTTTGTTCCACGTTCGTGTGTCGCCCAAATACTTGAAAACTTCTCGCCGGGCGTGCTTAATCTCACGACGCGCAGAAGAGGTCGGTGCCGTAGGGGGTGAGCCGAAAAGTAGGAGGCGATGATGCTGGCGGATGTAGACGACGGCAATGATGGCGAAAGCCGTGACGCTCTAAAAAGCCCGTCTTTAGCGGCGGAATATTTTTCCCACTGTCTCCCTTATCTGCCTCATTATCTGAAGTTGCAAGCTGGGTCAACAAACTGCGCGGCGGGACGCAGCCGTGCCATCTGCGTCGGACTAATCGCGGCCAGACCGCATCACGCACTCTCGGAGGATACGCGGGAGCCGCGACGCGTAATGTTCTCTCGCCCGCGCAACTATTAGACGATTGTTAAGCGACAGTTTCAGAGCCGTCGACACTTCTGCGCCATTCACCGCGCGCGTGACGGACGAATTATCAGAATACAATTCGAACTTCACTGTTTGACGACCTGTTGACAAAGATCTGTGAATCATGCGGGTACGTTGCTTTCTTCGTTTCGAAATTCCAAGGTGAATGTCGAACAAAGCATCGGTCTAGCACGTGATTCACGACGGAGCGTACATACACGCGATTACACCTGTCATGGATTAATCGATCTTCGAATGTGTTATCGAGGAGCTTGACGTAAAATCGCGACGCGTTTTGTTGCGCGGTCAGAGGCTGAAATCGAAACAGAATTTTAGATTTTACATTCCTGATGAGCCGTGGGCACACGTTACATCGTGCGATACAATATTATTTGCAATTCATTAAGTCGCTACGGGTGTTTTCAGCGCGAGAAGCCAATTTCGCGAAGCAATCATAGATGCGTAAAAATAATGATCTTTTTTTTGCGACCGAAATTAAACGGTTACATTTTTCATTTACATTTATACGACATGATGTCCGCCACGTCCGCGTCCCTATGTCTCGTCTTGAATTTTAATGTAACGCCTAAATCTATTTTAATTGACAATAAGATATGAAAGATTTATCCTGCGAAATATAATTTTTAATCAAACTTTTATTTAATAAATCGTTCTGCATTTCTCTTCTGTTTTTTCAGAGATATATAGGTAGATTTTTATTATCCTGTGTGTGCGCGCGTTACAGATATATACATAGGTAATAAAACGAGAGAGTGACATCATCGATAGTACTGCATTTTTTAGTAATTAATATTATACGTTTATTCATGCCACACGTTTTTTTTCGCGTATTTGCCCACGACATTACGACTTATTCGCGTTCAAATAGTTTAACCCCAATCTACACAACCAATTAAGTTAATTCACCCATAGTATTAATGTATCTACAGTTAAATAGATCAATAAGTTTAATATGAAAGTATGTACATGAATATTTTTAAGGCCGAACGTGTAATTTTTTTATTACGAAAGAATGCTTTTGTAATTTACGAAGTTGATCTGTACTATAAATTATATACCTTCTGTCTCCTGTTTCTATAAAATTTGTGGAATGTCATTTATAATCACTTATCATTATCTTATCATTATCGAGACAAGAAGCCGAGTTAAGGAAAATGTAGATCATCGTAAGAAAACGAGATTAATGTCGAGAGATTATAGTTATTCTCTTAACTGATATATGTTTTAATAATCATTGTAATATATATTACGACAATGATTACAACAATGTGCTTTTATAATATTACATTAATTAACATTGTAATATATATTATGACAATGATTACAACAATGTGCTTTTATAAAAATGAATTCCTTTATAATAGTCATAACTTATAAACAGTACTTGAAAATGAAATACTCTAAAAAGGAGGATTAAAAGGAAACATTTAAAATTATAATATAAAGATACATTATGTAAATTTCTTCATTTCCAAACACATTAGATTTTATTATAAAATTATGAAATGATAGATGTAGGACAATTAACTTATCATTTATTATCATTAATCGAAGATAGTTAATTTATTAAATCGGAATAAAAAGAAAAAACAGAGCTAAATAATTTATAATAAAAATATATAATAATTAATATGTATTAAATTTTTAGCTCGTAATCTGTATATTCATGTAAATTCTCATTGATTAAATTTTAAACACAAATTTAAAAATAATCTCTTATTAATACATTACTTTTGACAGAGCTTTTGTTTTTAACGAAAACTCTTCATTTTATATTGAAATCGATTATGTACTTTTAATTTAATCATCATCACGGGTTCTCCCTTGCGACAAAGATCTAAAGAATATTTTGTATACGTCTCAAATCTCTGAATTCTAGTTAAATACGTATCTAAAAATAATCTCATTAACAGGCTACGAGTTTTAATATTTAAACGAAAGCAATTCATTTATTTTACATTCAAATTGATTGCGTACTTCTGATTTAATCATCATCATTTCTCGCGGCAAACATCTAGATGATATTTCGTGTGTGAGCTTCAAATCTCTCTTAATTCTTAATTCTAGTTAAACACATATCTAAAAATGGTCTCTCGGTAACAGATTACAAGCTTCATTTTTAACGAAAGCTATTCATCCATTTTGTATGCCAATGAATTCTACATTTGATTTAATCGTCATCGTTTCTCCGCGGTAAACATTTAGATCGTATTCTGTGTATTTTTTTTTAATACTAATTAAATATTAGTTAACCGCGTATCCGAAAATAATGTCTCGTTGACAAATCACGAGTTTTTATCTTTAAAGAAAGTTATTCGTCCATTTTGTATTTAAATCAATCACATACTTCTGATTTAAATCGTCATCGTTTTTCATTCCGCGGCAATAAGCATCTAAATAGTTTCTCTATAAGCTTCAAATCTCTCTTAATTCTTAATTCTAGTCCGATTCCTGTAACTGGATATTATATAAAATACAAAACATTTCTCTCAGTGTATGTTTTATCTTTTCATCGATTTTGCATGCAAACACACGAAATTTTCAGACACACGAAACCCTTTTATTAAAGCATTTAGGCTCATTCTAAAAACACAGTATTATTTCTTTAAATTCTAGAACTAGTTTGTTTTACATCAATGATTTTATGAGAAACGAAAAAAATTGTTAAATTATCGGCTTCTGGCGTTGACTCGAATACTGTTTTTAGAATAAGCCTAAATGCTTTAATAAAAAATTTTCGTGCGTTTGAGAATTTCCTCTGTTTGTATGCGAAATCGGTGGAAAGATAAAACATAGCAGTAGATTAATACACGTACACATTGTATTATTGCTTGTACTTTGATTTTGGAAAAGAATTTTTATATCTTTAAAGGCAATTAAAAGATTAATGAATTAGAAACTAATCACATATTTTGTACCCAAGTCGATCACGTGCTTCCGTGACTCGCTTCTTTTCGGGGAGCTGACGACCCCTTGCGCCGGAATTACAAGTTATTTCTCCCTCTCCCCGGTGACGTCACAAAGGCGCAAAAAAGAAGAAACAGTCCTTCCGTAATTTCGCGCGGACTCGTTACGAGCTACCAGACAGTAAAGAATAAACAAACATACGTGAAGGTATGAAGATATCCATCAGTCGTCGCTGACTGGCGCGCGCCGGCATTCGCGTTTCGTCGCCGCAGGCGATGATTTTGACAATGCGTGCAGATACTACGCATATACGTGTGTAACTTGTGCGAGTGTCACCGTGGTCATTGTTACGCGAGATTATGGGCAAGATAACGCGGAGAAACTCCACCGACCGAGAGGAGACGGCGAAGCCGCAGAAGCGACGGAAGAAGGACCTCGATCGGATCCACTCGAAGATCCTGCTGGCCAGGCGGAAGTTGGTAGGTAATTTCGTGCGTCCTCGATTCCTCCCAAGGGACCCTCCGACCTGAGCACGGTCGACGGTCTCGCGGACGAGCGCGAGGACACTTGGATCGCAACACTTTTCCCACGTCGTAGATCCGTCGAACGTCGCGCGTACTGCGAGACGTAGACGCGATCGTTGCCCCGTTGACGCTCTCCCTGACTCACAGACCGATTAGATTTCACGTGGAAAAAGCGCTAATCGGGCGCGTTACGCGATTATCGGTGGCTTTCAAAAAACGCCGCGCCGGCATGGAGACGCGGCGGCTTCCGTGAATGTTAGGTTAGGTTGGCGTCAGGTGTTCACTAGCCGCTGTTTACCGGCCCTCGGTCTCTCGGTTTGCGCAGTTTGCGAGACGCTTCGCCGTCGGAGAGATTTATTTAAGACAGTGGCCGAATAATTTCGTCGAATTCTCGTGCGAAACTATCTTAGAGAAGGAAAGAAAAACTTGGCGTGTAGAAATCAGTACAGCTTTTAGGGCTGGTTTTTCCAACTTCTTGGTAAGCTAATTGATAATTAAATCATACATCTGAAAAACCAGCCCTTAGATAAGTTATTGCGTGAAGAAATGTAATTTGCATGTTATTTTTAATGGATGTTTTTCTCATGAATTCTGATTGAAATTTGTGTTGAAATTTGTTGCAGGACAATGAAGTCAAAGCTGGACAGAAGAAGCAAAACCGAACGAAAATCTGCAACAGACTTTTGCCAGAACCTGTAAGTAACTTTATCTAATGATATGTGGTATCGCAATGATATTTTCATTATTTTATCCATTATATACGTCATTAAATTTTATTTATAAGTTTTTATCGACACGAATATACTCTAAGCACTTTTTTTATCTTGATAATTTATTTTCCATTATCTATTACATCTAAGTATTTTACATGATGATTGTTTCAGACTGCTGGTATATACAGAAATGGCGCAAAGGGTAAAGACATCCAGAAAGGTATACACGGTGAAACTTATTTGTTGTAACGATGAACTAATGAAGTTGCATAATTTTTAATCTGTAATGTCTTGCAGTGGAGACATCGGAAAATACATTCCATAAAGCTCGGTTAAAAGCAGATGCATTGAAACTTTTCAATGGTGACACTCATGGATCCAAGTAAGTACATTACCATTTAATTTTAATGTAGTGTATCGCAATTGAGTACAATTTTGATACATGTTACTTTACAGATATATAGTAGAAATCCCAACACATAAAACTACTAAACACTCACCAAATAAAGATAAAGAAAGAAGTATAAAGAATAGCTTGATGTGGACACCTCTGGAGCAAAGCCCTGTTTTGAAGAAGAAACCAAGGTATTTGTAATTTTATATATTTCATACTTCTATTAAGAATATAATACTATACAAGACTCTTCATATAAATATAAAGAAACTGTTTTATGTAAAAGTTGCATATATATTAATGTTGCAGTCAAAATCAGAAGCTATGTCTTGTTAAAAAAAAAGATGAGGAAAAGATCTTCAAAAACATAAATTTTAATAAAATTAAAGAAAATGTCAATGATGAATCAAAACACGTTCAAAAAGAAGACATGTGTAAACGAAGATTATTTCAAAATGATAGAGAGCAATTAGAAACTGTTGTTACTCCTTCAAATACACAGTAAGTAACATAAGTTATATTATTAGGTTTGATTAAAAAACTTATTATATAGGCTGCGGTCAACTTGACGCTACAAATGCTTCGAAGCAGGTTTTTTCTCCTTTTTTTCAATAAAGATAGAAGGAGAAAAAAACTGCTTCGAAGCATTTGTAGCGTCAAGTTGACCGCAGCCTATATTGACCACAGCAATAGTACTATATACTACATATATGGTACTATGTAGTATTATATAGTATATAATAAAATATTGATTTCAGAATATCTACTGCTTTTGCAAAAGAAAATAAAACTAATGAAAAAGAAACGGAGCAAGTATGTTCAAAGAACAGCAAGGATTCATCTTGTAAATCTCCATTAAGTCGCTATACGGAATTCTGTAGAATAATCTCTGCCAAAAATTTTGAAACGGACATTCTACCAAATTATGACTTAGGTATATTACATATTGAGTAATTATAATCTGATTATTTATCTCATTATTGAATAATTGTTAACCATAATTTTTATAATGGATTTCAGATCCTGTTGCAACAACAATAAAAAAATTAAGACATACCTATGCCAATGCTTTTCGTCAACAACTTTTGCGCAAAAGGAATAAACAAAAATTAGAAAATGTGAACTCCGAAGAATTTCAAGCTTGTACATTCTCGGAAGATAGTTTGGAATTGTCACCTGTCGAATTTGAAGTTCCTAAGTGTAGCGAAAATCATACCATTGCAGTTTCTCGTCAAGAAGGTTTGTCTCAGAAAAATGAAAAATTCCATTTAATGCAAAATGCCGATCTTAGAAAAAATAATGACATATCGCGTTATGATTCTACGTCTTGCTCATCACGAAATACTTTTACAATGTACAACACAAATGGCCCTGTTATGGAAAATTACGAGAATAATGATACTCAACGTTCAAAAGAATTAAAAAATATTCATCAAGTTTCGAAATCAGTAAATTTTTATTTTATGAAGGACAAAGATGCTATCCAATTAGATTCTCATAAAAATTCTAAAGATGTTGATCGTCCTTCGGAAAATAATCAATATGATAAAGATAATTTTTCGATTAACATTTCTGATTATGGGAATTCACAGTGCATTGATAACTCGAAATCCTTAGGAACCTCGATATATTTAAATAGTTCCATAGTCCCAAAGAGGCATTTTTCAAAAGATTATTCTGAAAAATTGCCGATTGCTGTTTCCAGTAACTGTGTACCAAACAATCAAAAATATAATAATAGAGCAACAAATAAGGATAGTGTGAAGAATGTTAAACGAGTACCTACCATCCTTCGTCGATATAGTAACGTTACCAATAATAAGCTTAATCATTCTGTACAAATAGGTGATTATACGGAAGACTTGTATGAAAAATGTGGAAGTATCTTGTTTAATAGAATTCCAAGCAACAGTATTGAAAAAGAATTATATGAAGCTACATTCCCAAGTGTATTGAAAAATCTTTCTGCAACTAGTACAATGAAAGCTAATACAATGAACACGATACTTGATCAAACAAAGATACTGGAACCTCAAATTGAATCGATAAATATAAAAAATTCTCAAGAATTCGAAGCTGAACAGTTTGATATAAATATGCATTCCAATGATGGAAGAAATAAATTTTACCAATGTGATGATTCTTCATATCCGCGAAATCTCGAAACTTTTGATAATACAAATGCATATTCTGATAAATTGCTTCAACAAGAACAAATCACACCAGAAGTGAGAAAATATCTTTCTTATTCAAATAATTATCGTCCGATTAAAAACTATCTTCAAAACATAAGTTTTTCTAATTCCAACGTAGAGTCAACAAAAGAGCTTCCTCAACAGACCAAATTACATATGTGTAAAACCAACAAACAACCACTTTGCAGGAAAAATACGCGCAATCGGAATCAAAATATTCTTTACAATAATGTTAACAACAAAGCGATGCCGACACCAATATTAAACTTGCCCAAAAATATTCAAAGCGAAAAAAGATCCACAGAATCACTCCGTCTATTTGATAAAACAGACGTAGAATGTACCAAGAATCAAATTAATCAAAATGCGTGTCGTTGCAATGAACAATATATTTATTTAGATTCTACCAATTGTCAACATAAATATAAGGAACAAGCTCATTGTCTTAAAGAAACTGTTCAATCTGAAAGTTTATGCAACACCAGAAGTTATAATAACAGCACAGATAATTGTGTTAATTTATCTAGCACTGTGCAAAATGTACCATTGTTATCACTGAAGCAAGAGAATCTATATCAGTATCCGAAAGCGATCGACGTTCAGCCTCGTACAGTGTTACTGCAAAATGTCACTCAACCTATAAAATATTTAGCTGTAACAAACGGTTCGGATATCCAAAGAATACCCGTGTATATAAATGACAGAGATGTTAGAGTTACGGAAAATGTTCCGTTAAAAGTAATAACTCTAATGAATCCAAATACCCAAATAAAAGCGTTTCCGCAACAAATTGCGACAAAGGTAATACCATTGCAAACGGATAGTTTGCACTTTAATGATCTTGCAACACATAAGATAAGCGATCAATCTATCGTAAAGCATTTGGATTCTGTAAACGCGATAGTGATTAATCCGGATACACAATCTAATGTTTGGTATACTTCAAATTTGTAATGGATACACGATTACATCACATTACACGTATAGTTGATTGTAGATCAACATAGCGACATCGATCATATTTCTTGCGGAAAATATTATAGTTACGAGAGATGCGCGTGTTTTTCCTTTTCATGCATATAAACAATTATTATTAAGATAGAAGTTATAAGTTATAAATCTGCCTAAAAAGGCAAAGTTATGTCTACTTACTTTATAGTCTATATATTTTGTGGAAAGATAGGAACTTCACTTAGAAAATAATATATTTTCATAAATGCCTTGTGATATTTGTTAATAATTGATTGACACACTCATACGTACATACACACACGCACACATATATACATATGTATGTATGAATGTATGTTTTTTCTTATTTATCTTTTGTACAAATATGAAAGACAACATACTTCTAGCACCAGGTATTTTCTTAACGAATAATAATAAATATTTGATTTGGTATGGAAAATGAAAGTACAAAACTGCCTGTGATAGTTGGAACATATATGTATTATTATGTTACCGTTAAGTCATAATTCTTGGACATCAAATGTTTAACATAGGAGAAATTCATTTTCGTCAATCTCACAGCAATATCGATACATATATTAGTGAATTTCTGAATAAGTGTGATAAAGGCTTGTAAATAAATGTCGCAGAACGCAAAGTGTTGTACGGCAGCAAGATGGCTTGCTAATAAATCCCTAATATTTCCTAACTCGTTAGTTTCGGAGCGGGTTTGGTGAAGCGCAATTAAATCTTCACAAGGATCCTTCTTCCGCTGAAAGCACTTGACGCTTTGCATTTTTTATTTTTATTCGGACATTCCATTAAATTCGAAATAAATATTTAGAGATATCGATATGACAACATAGAGCGTGCACAAGGCGAGAAGGAGACGTCTCTTCGTGACGGTACGCGATACCAGAAGACCGGATCAACGTTGATTTCAATTATTATTATTACGATATTCGCTTTAACGCGTCAACGTCGTGCGGAGCGGTTTGATTAAACGCGAGTACATTTTCTTTTACAATCTCTTAGGAAGTACTCTAGGAGGAAGTCTCTAGGTACACGTGCCCGTTCCTTGCCAAAACGATACGTTCGTTCGTTCCTACCGGTTCGGCGCGCGACGGCGAGGTCGCGTGTTTACTCTGGGAATGAAGTAAATAGTTCTCAGTCTTCAAAATTACTTTATTGTACCAAAATAAAGTCGTTAAAGAGTTAGTTACGATCTCGCGGAAATCGCTCAATATGAAATCGTAATACATCATCTGTGTGTTGGTATATAGCTGGTAGATGCTTATAGAACTGAAATTATCCAAGTCGGGTACTTTCGTGCGCCATACACAGCGGCGTTAAAATGCCATAACTCTCTTACGAACTTTATTTATAACATCCTAAAAGTTCGGACACCTTAATTTGTACTTTATGTGAGGATATCTTGGTTACGATAGACCTTGCTAACCGATTTTTAATGTAGTTAGAACCATACCATGTCCTCTCGGAGATTAAGTCGAGCGGCCGTATTCTCTTCTGGGAAAGAGAAAAGGAGAGGGATAGAGAGAAAGGGGGAAAGGAGATAGAATGAATGAAAGAGAGAGAGAGAGAGAGAGAGAGAGACGGTTCATCTTAACGTTCCCCTGAGTTTGATTTCAATATGAACGTCTCTATGCGCCAAACATAGAGAGAAAACAGTTTCCGGAAAATAGATTAATGTAGGAGAAAAAGATATTCGATGAATATATAAAGAAGTAGACGTATCAGACTTTTATGTACAGCTTGGAGATTCATCGTCAACAAAGAAGGAATTAGCGTCCTCTCGCCCATCGTAGTATGGCGTCCGCTAATACGTCCAGATGCGCTTTCGTCTGAAACAGATCGGAATGCAATTGTATTATCCGTCAACTTAGCGCTTTGCGCGATGAAAGAAAATGAGAATTCCGTAATTCTCGTTTCGCGGCTTTGTTGTACATACAGGCTACTCGTGATTACGATTAATAATTGAAACGTACAATCTTCGCGTACGATTTGTTTTCATGTTGCTCGGTATAATAAATTTGTTATTCGAATACGAATACTTGATGAACAATTTTTAATATGCTCCAACAAATTAAGCAAGATAATCTTTTTATTAATTTTAAACATTGCCTTCATAAAAGTAAAAGATACATATGTTCTTTTTATCTGATTGTGAATGAGCTTATCAACAGTATTGGTTTATCTAGGGATCTCCACCCTTTTTTTCTGACGCGCTGATAGCATCCCCCTGACGCGGGAATGCTGAAAGAAAAATTGGGTAATGCGAATTTATCGCAGGCTATTTTCCACCCGTGCAAGCAGATGGTATGTGAATTATCAAAAAGATTGTGTTCCCATATTTTGCCCCAAATCTCCCCGGAAAATGCTACTGGCGAGTCAGAAAACGGGCTCTTGATATCACACCCACGGTTGGCGCAAACACACGCCTCCATTTTCTTTTGAACTTTATAACGAAAGTCACTTTAAAAGTTCAGCGGGGTTTTACATAGAATATAAAATACATATAGCCAGACGTATCTTTTAGCTTTAACCAGCTGATGAAAATTTAAATGAAATTCTTACAAAGACTTCCATCTAAATTTGTTTGGGCATCGTCGACTGGAAGAAATGTGCGACATTATTTCCAAGTTTAAGGCAAAAGAAGTATCTCTCTGTATTTCGATTAGTTTTTCTTTCGGCGAATGTGGATCAACTTCATCAGAACTTTTTCGTGTTAAGGATACGTAAGGATATATATTGCGATTCGAAGAAATAAAATATATAAAAGAAAAAAAAATATATATATATAAATAAAGTAGATAAAAACTATCACATAATTTTACTCACAGTTTTGTAAAACATGCAGGCTTGCCTATCCTCATCTTCGCCTGTGGGACAGTCTATAAAGCCATCGCACAGGACATGATCGTCAATGCAATGATATCTACCCATTCTATCCGCAGTCGGGCAAGCGAATCTTTCCATTCCGTCTTCGGATACTGGACATTCTGTAAATAGAATGACAAAAATTCTTCCTCAATCCGTTGGTATGAAGCTGACATTATGCCTAGATATAACGTACAGGTATTATGCATATAAACGTTGACGTTACCCGATATCTCCGGCCAAATCGGAAAAATCGCACGTGAGAGGAATCGCGAGAGGAAAAATGTAGGAAAAGCTAGTATCATCTTCCCAACGTAAAAACGTACGAGCTTCCATATGAAATTTATATTATTTCGGTTATTGTTTTCGTTACTTCGTCAATGTCTGTTTTTCCTGTTTATTTCGATAAACTCTGCATAAGCTAGAAATACCGGAAGCAAGCGCTTCCGATATTTCTAGCTTATGCAGAGTTTATCGAAATAAACACGAGTGTTTAAAACGGCAATTAATCGGATTAGTCGTCGGGCAATTGTCACATTAAATTTTCCATTTTACAATTATGACAATTTGTGACAATTAACATAAATAATCATCGACATTAATCGGCAGCTGTGCCACATTAATATCTAAGTGTACATTTCACTGGCTGGATATTCTCGCCACATGTGTTCAGTATTAAAATATAGTTGACTGATTCTTTGTGTTATTTACCCAGCATGACGGCGTACTTCAAAAGCCCGTATGCACAGTGCACGTTAAATATCGTTAGTGCAGTTCTCTGTGCTACTCGCTTAATACGAAGATCTCATTCGTGGCGCGTAGGATGAGTCTTAGTGAATGTAATGCCAAATATGTACGATGAGAGATATGGGTCGACGAATGTAAATTTCGATGTTAAGCTTGCTATCGCGATAATAATCGCGATAGCAAAACGAACGCCCGTAGCATTTTACATGACCTATCGCTTTATATATCGTGACCCGAACAGATCAGCACATGATAAAACAACGCTCGAACGCACTTCGTTTTACGTTTTTATAACGTCTCTCTTTTCAAAGGTGAGTTCTGGCATTTTGAGGGAAACTTTTCAATGAAAAGATCACCCGCATTCCGCACGCTCCTCACGTTTTAGATTTCTCAATACCGTCTGCACGACCGGAGGATGTTTACTGGCATACCCTGTGTCCCTCGCCATCCTCTTGTCGCGGATTCACCCCGTTGACGCTCTCCTCGATCAATAAATTTGGGAGGGACGGCGGGCACGCTCATGCGACAGCGTTTCGTCACTTTTTCTTCATTTGCAGAAGCGCTTTGTCTGTATTTCTCGCGCGCGACGCATTTCATTCGGATTTATAGACCTGTTCTGCTCGCGTAACTCATATCCGCGTATATTCATTCCTTCTCATTCCAACTCATAACGCACTCATTCGTCTCATATTTAAAAAAATTAGAACAACTTCCATCCATTGTTTTCATACGAACATGAGATTTTACAGGAAATCAGTATTTACGAGGAAAGCACATTTACAATTCCAATAGTAAGCTCTTATAAGTTTTTAAATATTGTGATTAAATTCATTTTCCGATAACAAATTCATATATTATTCAAATCGCTTGAATTATTTGTATAGACGCAAGTACGTAAAATATAGATGAATTTAAAAAATTGATTTCATAAAATTGCGAAATTTTATCAATTTGAGTTTTCAAAGAATTTTCAAAGAGATTTTCCTTTACTTTTTAATTTTCGATCTTTATCTATTTGTTTTAATTAGTTTTTATTTTCACAAGAGGATTTAGAGACTTCAAGAAAAATTTAAAATAAATGTACTAATTTCTTAAAAATAAATACCCTAATGTCTCTAATGGCTTGATCTCTATTCGATATTTAGTTTTCTATTTTGTACATAAACTACGTTAATAAATGATTAATTAAATTAAGAAAATTAAAGAAGAGTAATCAAATAATTGGAAAATTATTTATCTCTTAAATAAATTATTACATTATCCAGTTTCATAAAATAAAATACTTTTTAAATCCATTTTAATCCACATTTTTTTGCAGAAAAAATAAGAGAGAATTATATTTTACGGTTTTTGAAATGTTTTAATATATAAAAAAGAATTATCTCATCGTTATCAGAGAATTTGACGTTTAAGGTTATCGGAATATTTAAAATGGATTAACATATCTCTATAACTTATCGTACGATGCCTTGACGTGTGTCGACATTCATCAAATAAAAGTTTAATCAAATTTTTCGCGGAAAGTCATATTTCTTTGTCCACAGTCATTTACAAAATTGATCGAACGTTTAAAAAATTTTATACAAATATTTCAACATTTACGATGAAAGAAGAAAAAAAGAAGAAAAAGGGGGAAGGAGAAATGGGAAAACAGATTTTTGTAACTTGTATATTAAATCAGAAGGCTAATGTATCTTCTCAAATACATTGCCAACTCTTGAAAATTTTCGAAGCACTCAATCAATCTCGTGAATCGACTACGCGGGCCGCCGTCGCGCGGACTATTCGTGAGTGTGTATGTACAAATTCATACAGCAGTTACATTACAACAATGTTGCAATCTTACAGCAATATTGTTACAACGTAAGTTTTGTGCCGTATGGGAGGAGAGGACACAATAAGTGATGGCACTTACCGATTTGCGGCACGTCGTATTGTATGCTTCCCCGGATTGATCTCAACATGAGCTGCGAGGCGATGCTCGCGCCGGCGGTGGACGTCGAGGTCGCCGCGGATGCTTGAGCCTGATGTCCCGGGGATTCCCCTTGCGCGTCGATCGAACGCCGTCCGATCGTTATCTGGCTATTTCGCTTGCTTCCGGGTAGTTTGTTTCCGCTAGTCTCGTAGGTGAAGGCCCTCGGTACGAAGCCGCCGTTCGTAGGTAAGTTAAGCGGGGTGCCGCCCTCGGCTTGCGCGAGATCAGTCTTGGTGCTCGTCGCAGTGTTAAATCTCTGCTCCGCGTAGAGATCGTCGTGATTGGATTGTCTAGATTCCTGAAGGGTGGTAGTAGCCTTCTTGCCAGCCTCGTCGCACACCAGGATCGGTAGACTGAGCGGGCCCCTCAGCGGATGCCGGCATCCGATGCGCCGCTTCTTCGGGCGCTGATGGGCCTGCCGGCTGCCGAGCAGATGATTGCCGTCGTCGTGAACGTAGGGCTCCGTCGCGACGTGGGGCTGCGGCTGCGACGTCACGTATTCGGAATAGAGGACGTTGAGCACGGCGGGCGACAGAGCGAAGAATACGTTCTGGAGCTCCCGCGGTTCCTTGACGATGTCGTCGATCAGCATACCCGCCGGCGACCACGAGGATATCCGCGGCTCATCGTTGAAGACGAGCCAGTTGGACAGGTCGTCCCGGTGAGGAACATCGGAAGGATATATCCTGAAGTGCAGCAGGTTGCCGCCCACCGAGCTCAGCTCGCTCTTCTTTCTAATGCTACCGCTTCCGTGACGATAGTCGAGCCCCTGTGTACCCTGCACCTGTATTATTACAGGTCGATTGCCCACCGCCAGATCTAGCCCCTGTCCCACGTAGGTGAGAAGCCAGAACATGCAAACCGCCATTTTACAAATCATTAACTTTTCAAGTTTGCTTTCCTCTATGTCTTCTCTTTCTCTCTCTCTCTCTCTCTCTCTCTCTCGCGCTCTCTCACTCTTTCTCTCTCTCTCGCTCTCTTTTTCTCTTTCTTTTTACCCTTTCTAGCTTTTTCTATCTGTCTATATATATCTACGTATATATCTCTTTTTCTCTTCCTTCTCTACCACCACTTTTGACGCACCCGATTATACGGCTGGGCGTGGTGTTATAATTGACCTATATGAACAGTAATGATGCTCTTTTCTCTTTTGTGTTTTCTTATTCGCTCTCTTTAGCTGCTTACTACTCACTGCCAGTCTAAAGGCACGTCTGTAGCAACTCTGGGTTAGGCCGACTTTTCGTTTGAACTCGCAGTAGGTACACTAGGAAATTGAGGCTGGAGCATGTATATATATACGTGTGTNTGTGTACGTGTAGGTGTACGTAGGTGTGCAGATGCGTGTGCGTGCGTGTGTGCGTGTGTGTATGTATGTGTCTATGGTGTGTGTAGGGGTGGGCGGGAGATACGGGGCGGTCGATTGATACCGAGAGGGCGAGGAAGGGAAGGATAAACTTGATAAAAAATCACGAGCGGCGATATGTTACGAGAGACACAACGACGATTATTGCATAGAAAACGCAACGGTGCTACGCGTGCAACTGCGTCGACTGCGATCTGCCTAGCATGTTCCAATTGAGACCACGGATTCTGTCTCGCAGGGCGACCCGAAAAGTACCGGGCCTTTCTCGTTTTCTCTCTCTCTTTCTCTTTGTCTCTATCGAGGATAAGTCGCCGACTCGAGCGCACGGTGTATCACGTTTGACATTTGATTGCGTTATGCTCGCTCTTCTAATCGATACGCTTCACTTTCGGTAGTCCATGATAGTAGCCGCGACCTTGGCTTTCCCTTCGTGATAAAGCGCACACGTCCTGTACCGACCGTCCTGAAATCAGGTCGTTAATAGAGAATAACGTGCGATATCCTATAACCGCGAGTGCCAGGAACACAAAAAGATTTGTGGTAGTTTTTTTTAAATTTTCTTTTATTTACTTTTGACTTGTTTTTTTTTTTCTCAGGATATTCAACAGAAGTGCTGCGACGTGTGGAGGTGGTTAATCGGAGGTGCTCATCGTGCGTGCTCATAGATGCGTATAAGGTGCTCGAGTGTGGACAACATTTAAATCAATCGATGGTGCCACTCATGTTTAAACGCCCGCGATCGTTTCGCGTTTTGCCAATAAAGCTACCATCTCTCCGAGAGACAACCCTCTCCCTCGGCGTTGTTTCCTCATCCGCTTACCTTTCCTCTCTTGCTCTTCTCTCTATCTCTCTCACTTTCTCTTTCTCTCTTCCTCTCTCTGCTCTTTCATTCGGCCCACCCTCTCTTTTCGTTTCCTCTCTGTCGTACGTCCCTATAGCCTCCCTTTCGCCTCACGTATCGAACAAACGTCCCGGATATCGTTCATTTCCACAAAGCGGAAATCGACCTACGACGCCCCGGCGGCTACCGATCGCGATTACGGTAATGATCATCCGGAGCGTTCGCTTGTAAATAACCGCGCCTACCCAACTTTCGTACGAGAGTCCCCGCGATCGTGCGCACAAATGTCGGCGAGATAAACCGCGTACGTGACACCGTGAAGTCATTTTCGCGGAGCGTGCTATATTACAGTACGGATCCGATCTACTGAGACTATCGTAACGCGCGGGTGGTTGCTGGCGCCGATCCCTTCCAGCTCTTACGTTTTTGCTAATCTCAAATTTCGTACTTACGTACGCTACCTACGTCGAACGCTGGAATCCAATTCACGTACCTGACCCCAAGTTTCGTTCGAGTTAATTTCAACCTCGGTGATGAACTTGAATGTCGATACCCACTCGGACCAACTAATCACCCAAGTATTTGCCCGGAATTCCGTTCAGTAAAAATCTACGGCGAACTCTAATCCCCCTAGCTATTCTAAGTTTTATCAAGGATTTCAAACGAAGATTTCATACGACGACTCGTAATATATTTTGCGCTGACCTTAATCGCGTATTTGTGACAAAAGAAAATCATCTGCGAAAACGCAATCTTTTTTTCAAGTCATTCTGACATACCTACTTTATTATGTAATTTTGCGTCGCGAATTATCAGCTGAACATAATGACGGAATTGCGATTGCGTTAGAGTACGAAACGAAACGATTTTACGGTACCGATTCAAGTCACGGGAATTCCTCCGAGTCGCTCTAAAAGCCGCGCCATCGCGCGAAAGTGATACAGCCGCGCGTAATACGCGCCGCGAACATCCGCCGCGACGCAACTCGCGCGAGCAGAACCAACACGCGGGACGCGAGTCTCGAGTATCGGACTCAAACAGCGAACCCGATGATCTGGCCGTACGACGATGACAAGGTGATATAATGTGGATAGCAGTGTGGTATGTAGGTCGGTCATATCAACAGGTGCCCCGAAAAACGTTCAAAAAGCAAAGGCTTGCCGTGGCAGAGAGCGGTGCGCGTTTGTCGGTGCGAGACGCGGAAGTAGGCGGTTACACGAGCGTGTATTTGCGACAGAGGTACACAGGATGTGTAGAACAAAGGCAGAGAAAAAAGGTACACCGATATATGTATATATAGTGAGGATTGTCCGGGCGCGAGAGACGCCCGGTGAGTTACAGACAGAGATTACGGTTCATCAATAGGAAGTGCAGTGTTACGCGGGGCATTACGTGGATTATACTTGCTTCTTGATATCTCGCCGCCGCGCGTCTGCCGTTCCCTGCGTTTTCCCTCCGAGAGCTTTCGGACCTCCGATCTCCCGCCTCGGCCTCTTTTCTTCCCTCGACCCTCCGCGTCGCGTCGCGTCGTTCCGTGATGCCGCTTCTCGACCTAATCTCCCTTTCCTTCTCGTCCTCTATCTCTCTCTTTTTCTCTTTCTCTTTCTTTTTTCTTTCTCTTCCCTTTTTCCTTTTCTCACTCTCTTTCACCCTCGTTTCACTTTCTCTATCTTCCCTCTTCTCTCTTCCCTCTTTTTCTATCTCTGCTTCTCGCCCAGCCTCCCTTTGTTTCCTCGCGCGAGCCTGATGTACGATGTCACCTTCAAGCACTTCGCCGCCTTCTCTCTCGCTTGTCGTCCTTGGATGAAAGGGATGATGTCCTTCGCTGCGTCCGATCCTCTTCGCACNCGACCGCGCTTCTTCTTCTTTTTCTTTTCTTTTTACTGTTCCGCTCTTCTCGGTAGACACCAAAGTTTCTGGCTGAAGCTACCGTTGCGATGACGTTCGTCGTGCATCACGCTACCTCTTCCGCTCCTCTGCTCTTGGTCGTTGTACGTAGTGCCACGGAGAGGATCTATGCTCGCCTCGACAGCAGCACTCTGGCAGCACCCCGTGCGATCATACCACGTACGACGTCGTCCGGTTACACACGACAGGGCGCGATTCATTCACTGACATCTTCATCGTTCGCCACGCTCCGCTTCCGTATGGCCGTTCATATATGGGCGTGTGATGTCGCACGCGCGCGCGCGCGCGCGCCTTCTCGTCCGCTCGCTCGCGCCGAACGTGCGTACGTACGTGCGTGAGAGTGCGTACGTGTACGTGTGACGTTTGACGTTATATACCGTGGAGGTGTACCGATCGGAGTCGCCGCGCGAAGTCACCGGGACAAATCTTCCAGGTTGTTCTAATGACTCGTTCTAGCGCAGTTACGGGGATACCCCTTCCGTCTCTCTCTTCTCACCCCCGCTTCTTCTCTCTCTTTTACTGTCTCTCTCTCCCCCCTTTTCTTTCTCTAGGCCTGTAACACCGGTCTTTTATGATGATGTCTGCGACTATAATCGCACGGCGTATTTCAAAGGTTAAAGGCTGTTTCCCGCGGTTGCCCGACTTCCCGTGCTGACGTCGCCGACGATCTCGACCGGCCGCGCCGGTGTTCCATTGAGCGACGAGAAACGTCCCCTCTCTCTCGCTCTTTCTCTACTCTTTCTCTCTCTCTCTCTCTCGCTCCGTCTCCCACGATGCGTAACTCTTTCCGCTCACCCAACCTCGGCACGTCGCGCGACAGCACCGCTTCTCGTTGCTGCACACCCCCTCGCGAACGCCGCCGTTGACGCGCTTGCACTGGAGGAGATCCTCGCGAGGGTGCCGTGCGACGAGTGGCCGACGTCGGCCCTTTTCTTCACGGCGCGGAAGTAGATGCTCTCGACTGACGGGAAGCGACGACGGAATCGAATGGTGAGGAGGTTGCGGCCGTGGATGGTTGCTTTGTTGGTCGAAGGTCGAGGGATGTGGAGGATCGAAGGGTTGGGACGGTGGGTTACTTCGGTGAGTGAGCTGCCTGGCGCCCTCACCAGAACTAACTCCCACGCTGCGCGGCGAGGACCCGGTGCTTTAATACAACGCGCATTCTCCCGGCGCTCACCCCTCTTCGCCAACACTGGGGTTAGCGACGACGCTCTCACCCCTTCTCGCGTCTCACCTGGCCTCGCCTTGTCTCACCGCGCCTCGTCTCACCTCACTTCACCTCACCTCGCCAAGCCTCGCCTCGCCTCGTCTCACCTCGCCTCGCCACATCTCGCCTCCACCCCGGCCGACGCGCCCATGAACGGATTAAAGCTGCCGCGAGCCCTAAGCACCCCCGGACCGTACACCCTGCGACTTCATATGACGTTTCACAGCGTTACGGTCAAAGGTGATGTGGCCATCACGAGTGCCACCATCCTGTCCGCGATTGCCACCCGTACCCATCGCAAATACGACGTGACGTCGCATTGTCGCCGCCGGATGACACCATTCACGACTCGTTCGAGCGTTTACTCATTCAGCCCCCGTATACAGCTCGAAACGAAGAATGCATACAAAACAGAAAAAAAAAGAAAACGTCAGTTCTGCCGAGAGATAGTGATGTCTCGGAAATATCTCAGCAGAAAATACCTGCAGTACTGATCGTTGTTCGCACAGTCGGCCGACAGTCCACCTCTTCCTTTCTCTCCTCTATTAAAGCGGAGATCGCAAAATCAAGGGCTAGAATGAAGGATCCCGGTCCGACCTTCGCTATCCTGTAAAATCAACCCCTACCCGTTTCAGCCAGCCGGGCTCGGTGCCTCGCCGTGCGCACCTAATCGTATACGCCCAGTTTCTATCTCTTCCATGTAGCCGCCACCTGACGCACGTTCTTTCGATCACTGTTTGGCCACGCATGCCGCAAGGTCCTGCCTATGTTCGCAGCCGATCGTCTCGGTGGCACGGCCGAAGGCTTCGTGGGAGTGTTTGCGGATGACGTTGGTCGATCTGAGCCTTCCCCCGAAAGACACATGTAATTGGCTGCCGTTCAAATTACCTTGACTTCCACAGAGATCCAGACAGAGTTTTCATTAATTAATCGTCAGTTTTATATACTCTGCTCATATCCCTTCCATTTTTGTTAGCTAATGGCTACACCTTCGCTGTTTACTGCCACAAATTAACGTGCGTGACGTAAAATACACACAGCGTGACGACAAGTTTGTTAAATTTGAAATTTTTGAAACTCACATTTGTATGCGTTTGTAGCACGTGTAATAATGATTTTAGCGTATTCACCAGCTCAACTTTAATCTCTATTTAAGGAAAGATATGAAAAATAATAGTTTCCTTCACTGATTTTTCTCATTTAATCACGATTTAATTAATAGAATATAATTGTGATGTATTACAATTTATGAGGAAAAAAATGAGAGATAAAATTTAATTAATATAAGAGTTAATAAATTTAATTGCTAAACATTTAAATAAAATTCAATTATCTCTCTGCAGATTTGAGCTGAAAGAGCAAAAATACATGTATATTTAATTGTCAATAGTCTGTAATACAAAAGTTGATGTATAAACAATTATTTCCTTTTTTAACATATACTGATATTTATAAGAAAAACAGGAATAGTTCTGGGACACTTCGTGTACGATAATTGAAAGAGCGAAATTTTTAGCACCTGCTGGACAACGTCGACCTCTTATTTACATGTCTCTCTCTTTATTCTCGTCGCATCGATTCAAAGTTCATTTATTTATAACCAGTTTCGTAGAAAAGGTAGAAAGTTAACGATGGTTCGTCGTACGTTCGAACAAGTAATTATAGCGATTTACGTCCATCGTTCGGAAATAGATTGCCCAAAGAAACTGAAAATATGATAACCCCTGCAGATTGTGCTAATTAATGCTTCCGCAGTGTACAATTACTGCGACGTTATTTCCTGTAAGGAGGGATATGAGACGTATAAAAGTATCTTTCATTGTAGACAGCTACAGATAAGTATGATATCATATGATATCATATACTTATGATAGCTAGTTAAGCAGGTGATGCAATGAAATAAAAAAAAAAGAAAAGGCATTCTCTCGAACGTAATGAGTTTGGCATGTACTAAAAACAGAAATTGTATATAGTTCTGAAACCTTTAAATGTATAGGCGTTATAGGCAAACTTATATGGTCTCGATAACTTTTAATGAGATACTCGCCTACCGAACCTCCAGGGACTCGGGTGCCGCAAACAGTAAGTTTCAAATTTAATCGTAATATTGCGCAGTAAGTAAAGTTGCGTACGCCAGTTTTTTTTTTACAAGCAAATATCTCTGCGAATATCTGCAGCTTTCCGCTCTTACCATTTTCCTCTCTATTATTAGACTAAATTCAAGAGGAAAAGAAAAGATTTTTTTACGACGCGTACTGATTTACGACGAAAAATGCGTTGTTTATTTGATACGATTAATGAAAACGATAGAGACGATGAAACGACTGGGATTCATTTCTCGCACGTAAAGATGAGCACGAATGTCAATAACAGAGTAACATGGAACGGCTTTTAACTATCGACCTCTCGGATATTTTTGTAGGAAACAGACGGCAGAATGCTAGATTCTGCTATTGTTTTATAATCTTTTTGTTTTGAGCAGTACTAGTAAATTAAAACCAAATGTTTTTCATGCTTTTGTGGAGATGTAAAAGTACGTTCTCTACTAAAGAGATTGTAAAAAAAAGATACATAAAATAATACAATTCTTTAATAAAAATGCAGGCACTGTCGTATTAATATTTGATTATTAAATAAAGCAAAGTCTTATATATATAATGATCTTCAATATCTCATACATTTATAGATTTGTAATTATTTTAACATTTTTGTTCCGTTGCTAATACTAGCATGTTTTTTTTATCAACAGCATTTGAAAGATAAAATCTTAGTTGACGTTTAACAGGTGAATACTTGACAGAAAGAATGTATATTTTTATTTAACAAGGAAATTCTGAAATGTATTCAGTGATATATTCTTCGACTATTATTTACTGACTATTTACAAGACACATCATTTATCGTGATACATTTCGGATGATCTTAGGACGTAAAATTACACGTTGGCACGCATGCTGAAGCAAATACACTTGTCGACTAAAACCGATGATCGAAATGGAACTGCTACATCAAAGTTTTACTTCAACCGAGGCTTTTCGTTGTTGCTGATCGCGCATTTCGTGATGCACTCAAGCATACTCGCAGGCACACATGGCTGCGCATCAATAGGGGTCGCAAACTTTGCTTGAGAACGATGATAGAAACGTAGATTGCATCGTTGGCCCGATAGCTTCAGTATTGATATTTAAAAATTCGCACAGCGAAATGCCCGTACATCATCAGAAATGTGCTACCCTGATTTTCAAATAACACGAGTTATTGCACAGCGGCTTAGGAATGTAGAACGAATGGTCCAAAATGTTATCAATTGTTATCAAATCTATCTAATTTCTACAAAGCTTGTATAAACATGTAGATAAACTGATAACAGTAATTTTTGAGCCGTCGGTTGTAATAATCTTCTGGATTCGAACATATCGTTTTGACAGATGCGACAGTATCACAAAGGGAAAGAAAAGTTTCAATGTTTATCAAGTTGCTTTATTAAGTGCAAAAATAGAATTCCGTAGAGATATATTTTAAAATATAATTAGTTTGACCCAATTTGATCAATCTTATAAAACTGTTATAGGTTGTAGGCGATCATCGATCTGGAGCATTTAGATTGCTGTTACCTCAATTTAGACTAAATGTCGCTTGCGAGAAATGCATTAACGAAAATTATCGTTGTCGATAATTAGATCAATGATATCTGCCCGGGAAAATGCCGGGAATGCATGTGTGTATCGGTATTTATCGATGCGCTTTCGCATGTAACGTCGACGTAAATAACATATAATAATTTTAGCCTGCCGCGTCGATTATAGAATCGACGTGGCAACGCGCGCGGGACACGTTTATTTTCAGGGAACGAAATGAATAAAGTTGCAAACGGGATAATACGGTTAAAAACAGAATTCCCAATCTACTTCCGATGTAGAAGCAAGGGAGATCCTCTAACTTTCTACTCGACGATCCCGTGGCTGTACTAATTCATGATTGATAATTTCGCAATGAATTTCTAACAACTCGGTTAGCGTAAATCGACGTCACGGATTTTCGCGACGGAGACCGTCGTATTTATTACAATTTATGCGCGGCCGTGACGTCACAAAGGGATGACGCTACGTGTTGTAATTCTAGAGAATGCCGAAATATAGAAAGGGCCGGCAGATTAATGGTACGCGAGAGATTCGTGATGCTCGCGTGGAGGAAATATTTTTCTCGTATCGGCCCCGTTCATATCGAGCCCCGATAGGCCTGGATACCGTGGCAAATAAAAAGTTGCGAACAAGAAAAAGATTTTGCTTATTCGTTTATTTAAAATCGCATCGCCGTCAAATCTCCTGCGTCCGATTTCCACCACCCACCCTTCTCTACATCCGCCAACTTCTGACGTGCGATTTTATACGTTCTCCGACGATCGATCCACCGAAGCCGCCAGATGCATTGGCAATGTTAGTTACAAGTTTGCCGGATAATTTAAGCCCGATAACACGGTGACCATTGATCCGCCGGAGGAAAAAAAATAAAACGAGCTCTATTTGAGAACTCTGCTTCTTCGTCGCCGACGTACTTGTGTCATCTCATGAGAATATATTCGCGTCAGCGTTAACGAACATCGCGGCGATTCCGCCGTTTAATCGCCGTTGCACGAAGAGTCGGGTGCGGATCGATAGAGATCGGCAGAGATCAAGAGAGTTCACTGTCAGAGATAGCACTTTTCTTATCTAAATTCTGGAAAGTCGAATATATAGAAAGGCGCGAAGCTGAAATATATTTTGTCTTCGACGTTGCATTTTTATTATTTTTATTATATAAGCTCTAATCACAATTTTGCACATATCTTTCTTTTTTTAGTTACTTGTTATTGAAATCATCATGTAATCGTATTTTTCCATTTAATATAAATCGACAAAAAATATTACAGTTTAGATTGCGTATCATGTAAGTATGTTATTATCTAGATTATATAAATGATAAATAATGAATTAATTATTTCGGTTTAATACTACATACCAAACCATCAAATGTTGTTCAAACTGTAAATTGGATATAATTAATTTAATATCGGCTTTTCATCAATAATAATTCAATCAAAGGCCGTTAATTATCTCAAGTTTCTATTTATTAAAACTAAATAATTGAATTTTCATTAAAGTAAAATTGTATTAAAATTGAAAGACTAAGTTGTAATAAATGTTTCGAGAAGCTTAAGATGTCAAAACTTTAAAGTTCTCAATATTAAAATTTTTATAATAATTTTATTAATGTTTTGACATAGAAACAATTTTCCTATTTGATGTCTCGGCATAGACTTTTTTTATTTCATTCAGTTTAAAGTTTATGTAATTTAGTTTCTTATAAATTGTCTAATTAGATGCTCGTGAATCACCATTTTGCTCGGCGTCTATCCTATTTTTTTTTCTTTTCTTGCCTTGTTCATTCATTATCTGCTTACATGATATCACGTTGTGTTAAGTAATTATTGTGTAATCACGTTACATTAAGTAATTATTTTTTCTAGAAGTATCCAGAGATTATTACTTGAAAATAAAATAACATTTCGCGATTCTAAAATTATATTTAATTGTTATTATGTGTGGATAGACAAACATGGAATATTATTTTTAATGCTTGAAAGAATCGTAAAAAAAAACATTTAGGTATGATACATGATTACTATATCTAAACGCTTCTTTTTAATCTCGGTTATTTGTTTCGTTATTTGCTTTTTTATTACCATTCACGATAACGCGATTAAATTAAATTACGGGTACATTTATTTTCGTGAAACAGGCTTTCACCTACTTTCTTTATATCATACCCAGATACGAAAACCATTTTTAAAGAAAATTATAGAATCTCTGAGAGTATTAAACGACAATCGACTTAATATTTTTAGTTTTGACTGAAATGAGTAACTTACATATATCGATCAGTGAAAAGTGTAACGGGCAAATATAATTGCCAGAACTTCTCGAATATCAGAGAATCTTTTTGGATCATCGTTTCTCTCTTTCTTTAATGGAAAATTGATAAATATTTATGTCTGTATAACATTAATTAGTCTGTACGTGCATATACATATTTTTTCAAGTTTGTATATCTTCCAAATGGTTCAACTGACACAAAAACATTTTTCTTGTAAAAAAGAAATGGATATCAAATTCAGTGATGTGACCACCGCGACAACCACCGAGTTCATTACTATTTCCGCTGTCCGATAAACTGTCAACCTAGCAACATATACAAGATAAGCATATGCATTCGAAATGTAGAAAAAGAAATTTAAAGACTACATTTTGTTTCGCCATGCTTAAAAATTTAGAGTAGCCTCAATAATTAAAAATTAAAAATATTCATTCGAAAAAGAAGGAAGAGAGAGAGAAAGAGAAAGGAGGATCAATGTCCATTGTACAATAAGGAGAAAATATTCAACAACGGATTGAAATTGTATCTAGTGACTTATTAATTTTTCAATTTTGACAGATTGAGAACATAAGAAAAAATATTTATTTTTTTTCAATGTTTATTCCAAAAAAAGGATAATAATGTGTTAGGTTACTTATGATATAGACTCTGTGACTGAACTTAATTATACTTCATTATATAGTGAATTATAGAACTAAATAGCTAACCATGCTTGGTGTTATATTTTGAATTATATAGAAAAATTAAATTAACGATTTATAAATATAAATCACTTGCCTTTTATGAACTCATTTAATCAAGTCTACTGAATGATTCCTAGTTATCAAACATAAAAAAATTATTGATTGAGAAAAATCAAACAGATATATATAAAAGTGAAAAGTTTTATTTTTTAATAACGTTATATCTATATCATTTATTGATGCATATTTTTATAAATTGTGAAAATGTTTAAGTCATGACTAGAAATGGCTGTTTTTTAATTATTCTTTTACGTTAGTTTTATTTTATTTTATTACATAAAAATATCTAAGAGTCGTATAATACACATGTTTATATGCAAAAAGGATTTCTCGTAAAATAGCAAGAATTTATGAAAAGAAGAATCTTATATTTTTTAACATTTAATAAAAATTTTTCAACAAAAATATCATAAAATTCTAATTTGGACATACGCTGTTAAAATATCCGTGAGTTATTCAATGTGTATCAAGAGATGAGTGCAAACTAACAATGATATCAGTATCTGATATCAAAATGGCTATATAATACGTAAATACACTAAGGTCATGTAACACGTGACTTACGGATTGATAGATACACAGATAGATGTGTTAAAGCTCAATAATATTATTAGATCTATACTTTATATTCAAAAAATATTTTTCTTTAAAAAGAAAACAAAATAAAGACATGACATCAGAAAGAATCGATTAAACATTTTTTACTTTTTTGGAAGGAGAAACTATAGCCGATTATATCACAATTTTTTAAACATATGCGTATTTAATGACACAAATTTACGTCACTTTTATGTCAATACTCGGAATATTCCTCACCGTTCAATAGCCCGAGTACATAGCCGGAATATTTCCCTGTTTTTTATAGAGTGCAGGCATAAGTCGAGATTTCTATCTGCGTATGTTTCAAACACTAAGAATGTAGTCGCGTAAAAGTTTACTATTCTTCTTTTTTATCTAATTTAACATTTTTCAGTTGAAGACACGCGTTAGTATAAGGCAGACATGTCCTATCGTTGTTAAAAGTGTTCTTTCATTTAGTAAAAATAAAAAAAATTATTTAATTTTTATTAAAAAAATATTCGGAAAAATGGAAAAGGTGATGATTACCAAAGGAATTCGCAAGTAATTATGAAATTTTAATAATAAAATGTTTACAGTTCTTAATGTTGTAATTTGCTTAGTAGATTTGAAATTATTGTTTTTACACACTGAATGATAACTAGAAAGGAGACGTGAATTATTAAAGTCAGTCACTGTTCCAATCCGACGACATTGACAGCGACAATGAAAATTAGATGTCTCCATACTCAAGATGTTTAAATATCAGATAACAATTATGATGATAATCTATTGTGTTTTATTTTATCTACATGTAAAGAATAATGTATACGATATAAGGTGGACATGCAAAGTCGATAATAATGATGATAATAAAATAGCATATTTGTTTATTTTTTTATTTATTTAATAGAAACTAAATTCACAATAAAATTAGCACTTATTTTTATATCTTGAATAAAAAACTCAAATGGCTATCTGGATTATTGAACAAAAACACACATACACACATTTTATCAACTTTTATTAAGCAAGTAAAAGAAATTAAGACATAAATCGAATCGAATCGTTTATCATAAATATATTTAAATAATTGCGGGTTGACTGAGCGAGATATACGATTATACTTTTTCAAAATATAATTAAAATCGAAGAAGTATATCTGGGTATTGAGATTAATTACGACTATTTATCATTATAAAAACGATTTATAAATACTTGAATTAAAGAAAACAATTTAGTTTTGTTAACAGTTACATATCGCTTTTATTTTAGAAAAGATTGTAAAGGAAAATAAATCAAATTGTTTCATAGAAAAAGGAAAATAAAAGAAAAATTAACTTTTATAAAGAATAAAAATGGAAATATATAATAGAAATATTATAATGTGAAAGTATTTTATTTCAACTAAAATTGACTATTTAATGTTAATGTCGCAAAGAATATATTAATATTGTAAAATAAAAATTTTTTAAAATCTATAAAGGAAATATGAAATCATTTCCTCTTCTAGCAAGATAATGTTCTGATATGTAAAACAAAGAAAACTGATATTTGGGTGCAAGGTTGTCCAATGCAACATCATAATTTGAAAGTAAAAAAACTTATGGCCCTTAAGTAATAAATTTCAATTTAGGATGTTTGGAATTGAGTCATGTGTTACACATGTGCGTAACATGTGACAAAGTATAAAGATCTCTCTATTCTTTAGAAGAACTCGTAAAACTACCCTGCTGCGANCATTTTGAAAGGGCTTGGATTCTTTGCCTCATTTCTTTTATACATATATTTAAATAGTCTAAATGATCGTTAATAATGTATATACATATATATATATATGTAACAAATTTTAATTATTAATCCACTCTTTAAAAAGACGTGTTAAATCGATATTCGAAAGTCTCGAAGTATTCTTGCTTCTTTTCCGGGATGTTGGTTTTCTTACTTGGCTCTCCTACTTCGTATTGCGAGAATAACCAATAAGACATGAAAATTATTTGCTAATTTTTTTACTATTTTTTGCATGTAAAAATAATTTTTTTGCTTTATTTTTTAAAAAATTACTTAATATTCGGTTTAATATTGATATTAATAAAAAAATATATATCATATTGTTTTTGTCAATCAAAAACATGAAAATTTAAATTTGTTTTATTAATATTATCTGGTTATTTTTAAACGCTTTCCATTTAAAAACTACTGTAGTCTCAGCATTTTGATATTAGGATTTTCGTTTCTAAATACCTTCTAAAATCTGTCATTAGCAAGTTCGGTAAATCTGAGCTACCCTATGTATACATATATTGTCAATTTTTTTTCAAAACTTTGTTAATTAAATATTGTTAATGTTATATTGTTAATATTGTACTAGTAGTGTCAATCTTTTTTGTAAATTTAATTTTGTGATTAAGAAATACGAGAAAATAATATACTTTCATTATATATATATATATTTTTTTTTTTATATACTGTTTTTTATGTATTCATCATTTGTGGTCGCGGGAAAAGGCAGTGACGGGAAATAGATGTTGTTAGGTCACAACCTTTTCGTGATAAAGCATATCCTTTGGAGAATAACGTCAAACCGAAAACGAGAATACTTCTAAACGTTCGTTTCTCATCTAATCTAACCGTAGTTGCTAGGAAAATTTCGATAAGTCGCTTTCACCGTCAATGCTCTTTTCTTGGTGCGAGTAGAGATCTCTTTATCTCCTGCGTCGCGGTGGTGATGACGGAGCCCCCGGCCCGAAGAGCGGACATATGTACGAGTGGTCCAATGCATAGGAAAGATTTATAAGCACGGGTGGGGAGCTGCGAGAGCATAAAAGCACGCACGAAGAAAAGCGCGGACGCTTTTGTCGTGTTTCGCCCGTGGACCGCCGATCGTGTCATCGCTGATTGTGCAAGAGTAGTGCTAAAGTAGTTTGCGGTACTCGGGGAGAGAAAGCCATGGGGCTCGCGAGGGCGGCCGTCTTCGCCGGCTGTCTCCTTCTCTTCCTGGCGGTCGTCGCCTCAGACAGTAAGTAAAGCGGAAAATGCGCCTCGTCGCACGTCCCCTTTCTGTAAAGTACTCCGGTACTTCATGACCTACCCCCTAGAGAGCTGGACAGCCGTTGCGTCCGCACGTACGCTCTCCTTTCTATTCTCCAATAATCACAGAAGCGTAAAAGTTACAAGACCGAGGCAGTACCGAGGCGCGATTTCGATTTTTCCTAAATAGAAAACTTTCCTCGGTTGAATGATGTAATACGTATTGAAAAGAATGCTAAGTAAACGCACTGAGGGCAGACTGCATGTATAAGGCGATAAGGCGATACATAGGTAAAGAGTTTTAGATTTTACTGAAAAGAAAATGCAGACTTAGCTTCACAACTTTTATAGGTTTATCATAAAGTAGGGGAAAATAAAATAGCTGGAATGTCGTTTGAAATCAGAAGAAAGAAACCTTATATTTTTTTATATGCGAATTACAAAACAATATGTTTATACACAATGCTCCTTATTCCAAGATTTCTAAGAAAGACGATAAAAATAATAAATTAAAAAATTAAATAATGAATTTGACTGAATAAAAGAAGTTATTATGATAAGGCGATATTTAAAAATGCGTAATTATTTTAATGGTAAATAATGCATGAGATTTCCTTCTTTCAAATTATTTTAGCATATTCCGATATCGATTCTTACCTACACATATTCTATACATTTGTATCTTAGTCGCATTTCACACTACAATGTTACGTTATGATAAAATTATTGATATTCTTGGAAGAGAAAGCTCTCGTAAAGTTACGTCATCACACTCGGATACGAAGATTTAAACCACGTTCTCCCTTGCGCGGACCTTTCGAGAAGACCGGATGACTTCGATGAGTCTTAATTTTTCTATCAAATTAAAGATTAATGCGCGAATGTTGATAGAAAGGGTCAACGCGCCCGGCGCGGTCAGGTTTGAATATCATAAGGTTATTTGCTATGTCAAGGATAGAGATTATCGTCGCAACTGGATGTCGAAATCGCTCGGTATTTTCGTCAATTACAGAATCCCGAAAGATTCGTGATTCGCGAAACTTAATCTGCGCTATTGTCCCCTTAGCAATTAACGCGAGAAACTATAGATAACGAAATTCGCCTTTATATATCCACGTGTTGGTTGTAACTCAATTGCGATTTACAAAAAAACTTATCATTGACGTAGTCATTGTGACGTACTTATCTGACATGACATTTTAAAGTTATCTTAATCTCCCTCATAATAGCGAGGAAGAAGTCTTCTGTGCGAAATGCTCCCTTCGTTATCTTTAATTCATTCACTGACGTGATTTTATTTGCATTATCGACATATAATTTTCCATTCCAGGTTAAATTCCATTTTATTCTAGATTTTAATTAATAATCAAAGTCTACTTCGCGCGGGGGCTTCTTTTATGTTTGTGAATGAAGTATAGAAGTTTTTATCGGCGAGCGTGTTTAATGCTTTCTTATTACTGGAGGAAGATTAAAGAAAATTGTTCTTTCGATTACATTGCCGGAGTAAAGGAAGAGAATGCCGGAGGCTTCCATTAACAAACAAGAATGTCTTGGATTGAATTATGTTTCAAGCAAAGCNTAACGACCAGTGAAGTAATTTGTGGAAGGTATATATATATATATATATATATATATATATATATATATATATATATAAAATCAATTCTCCAGTTTTCCACGAAATTGCAACGAGCTAGTAATGGATGAAATGAATGAATCTCTTTAGCCGGCTTTTATATAAATAACGAAAAGGACACGGCACATTAATTTGCAGATGTATCGCGCGTGAGCAAAAATAAAATGTATGATCCACCGAATTGATTATATATTATTGTTTCATCCGGCAGGCGAGCNGACGATAAAATGTTGTTCATTTCTGTAACTGTAATAGCCGACGATACGAGGATCCCCATTCCCCTCTCCCTCCGCCTGCTATATTGCTATAGCATTGATAACGCTTTATCGTGCCTCTATATTTCTTCTTTCGATCGGTGTTATTCGAGCTAATCTCGCGTAATCACGTGTATATTAGCGCGCATAATGTGTATACACTGTATACACTGGAACAATCGCACGAGATACACGATGACTGTTTATGATACGTCCTTTTTATAAAATTACTTGAATGCGCGACTCCCCAGAATGCCGGGTATTCACTTTCCAGCTCGTATTCCCGCGTTGAATATAAAGTCAACGGGAGTCATGAATACGTTTCCTCTCATTTCTTTCGCATCCGAGTAAATTATCGGCGAAAACGAGCTCGAGATGACGGGAGAAGGGGGGGGCTCCCCCCTAATCAATATCGCTCACGGCGCGAATGTGCAGTCGCATTTCTAACGTAATGATGGAAACAATTAAGCTCGCGAAGAAGCGTAACTCGAGCGTGGCGAACGCGCCGAGTTTCTTTCCCTCGCGCGTTCTAGAAGTATCGAAATAGTGGTTAAAGAGTTCGCGTATGGCGTATCGGTGGCTCTCGGAACGAGGTCCGTATCATTGAAACGATTACAGGTCCCCCGTGTTCGACCGGACATTTGGTAAATTGATCTGACGTCCCTACATCCCAGTAAAATAGATCCGATCTGACCGTTGCGACGTAACAAACGTTCTTTCACCGCCGTGTTTTAAAGTACGTTAAAGGGAGCGTATAAACGATACGGTGCGTCGCCGCCGCTCTCTCCGCGGCTCTTCCCGCGGCAAAATCGAGCGGTGTGCACTGATTGTGAGCGTCGCTTTCTGCCAGCGCCGATGCATTTTTCCAATTGCCTCGGCTACGTTGCGGTGGTCATATTTCCCGAAACGCCGCGGAAAATGGAAACAATACCGCGAGAGTTAAACTTTTTTTTTCCATATAAATATCCTTTCAAACATAACATCTCCCTCCATATCGAGTCTCTCGACGGCCATTGAAGGCGCATTAAATTCCATGATAAATGATTACAATGGCGCGGTTGTGTATGCGAGAAATGGAAGTGCGATTGTCGGGTTAAAAATACGAGCGGAGAATGCGAGGTTCATCGAGGAGAAAGGTCGATGTTTAAACGCGCCGTGAAATAATGCGAGAAAGATACAGCGCCCCTGAGCGTGAAATATGAAAGTGGATACTCTCTGTCGTTCGCCGCGAATTTGCATAATGCATACGTTTAAGTAATATAACGAGAACGGAGCACCTCTAATCATGCGGCGTACATCGGGGAGCGAGTAACGCGAGAAATTATGGTTACAATTGTTAGATTACAGTAAAATCCCGGCGAGACTCTCTCTCTCTCTCTTTCTCTTTCTCTAAGCGCACCACCGCTATATTTCATATTGTGTACATTGGCGTTGCATTATTCGACGAAATAACATTTGAAGAATGTAACTATAAATTTCATCGACGAATTATATATATTCTGCTCATTTGTAATTCTAAGTTGGTTTTTTTCAAAAGAAAATATGAATGAAAATTTTATTAACTGTCAATACCAAATATTTTTCAATCACTAAACTTTGAATTAAAATGTGTTGCTAAAATCCATCTAAATATAAAAAAAAATAATCTGTATCTAAAAAATAAATTACAAAATGTTTAATCGATTACATCTAAAAATATTCAATTGTTTTTATAAATATCTCATTTGTCGCTCAATTTCAAATCAAAGAGTAAATAATACAGAAGAGTGGAAGATAGAAAGCAATTGAGAGAAATAAAAATGCTAATACAATTTCAAAGGAATTTCTTCGTTGCCCATTCCGACGGTGGAACGTGCAAAATTTCGACGGTTCGGTAGTAATAAAGAGAAATCGCCGCATGAATATATATTTCGACGAACTCGTAGATTGTCGTCAAAGTGACGACAATTAGGGGAAGGGGATCGTCGGCGTTCGCAGCATTATTGTAGAGAAACAATGTGCATCTTCATCGAATAGATTCATCCTCCTTTTGGTCTATTCTCGCGCGCGAAGAGACTCCCACTTTTCACCACCCTCCTCCTCCCCTTCTTTTCGCACGCGTCGTTCTTTATCCCTTTGTTATCCCTTTGTCCCCATTGAAGGAACACTTCCCCTTTCTCTTGTTGCACCTCATCTATCTCTTTTTCTCTTCATTTATTCGGTCACTGTTATTTTACACACACTCTCTCTCTCCCTTTCTCTCTCTCTCTCTGTCTTTTTTCTTACGTCATCATCATCTAAATAAATTCTGTATATTTTTATTTGTGTCTTCGATTACATTATTCTATTAGTATTCTATATTCTAGAATTACTTTTCCGATTCACTCGGGAAAGAAATATCTTACGCTCTTCCTGCGACGATAAAAAGATTCCTAGTAGGGTCTCGTACGCGCGCACACGTTTCTAACTGAATATAAATTGTGAGGATTAGATTTAACTGCTTCCGCTGCGAGATACTTTGATCGCTTCAACGGAAAACGCTAATTGTCGTATAACTCTTACAGATACAATTGCACAATTTGTAAATTGCTCTGGTTTTACTTTCCTCTATTTGTTCTGCTTTCGTACAGACGATAATTTTCGCCTAATGCAAATTAATTATACACGACGCTTTCGTCGAGCAAATGATTATGCAACTCGCCTCAAGTGCAAAGTGCAATTTTTTACGTCTACTTGTTTTTCTCTTTAATTAATCTTGATTTGATATTGGGTAATATTTAGCTGGCTCGTAATCTATCGTTAAAAATTTATGTTTGTACGTACATTTTTTTCTTAGTCCATATATATGTATATGCAAGTATATTACATATACTCGCAAAGAAAATCAAACAACTTTCCAAACTGTTAATTCCAATAGAAGTAGAACTTTAAAGTTTTGAAAACAATTAAAGTAACAAATATGATATAATAAATAAGGCAAAGAATATATTGCATAAATATATTGAAATAAATATAAATAAAAAAGTTAATTTATTCCTCTCTACAAAAATAAATTATATATATTATAATTTATTCCTCTACAAAAATAAATTATATTTTTATAATTTATTCCTCTCCCACAAATGTAAATTATATATTTTATTAATTTTACGATATTTATTTATTTCTTAAATAAATACCGTGATTTTTATGATATAAATTACGATATACGAAATACACGTATATGTCTAGTAAAATTGATATTAATATTTTTATGATAGATGCAGTTTATGAACTTTAAACTTCCGTTATAGTCGCTTAATGACATCCGTTATTTCTTCATATTGTTGACTCAGTCTTTTATCTTAAAAATAAATTGATACGGAGATTATATCACTAGTGAAAGCACACGCACCAATCGGCTTTTCATAGAATACACCCTCTATTTGTCTTATTTAATAAAATTATGTAGTCAACATTGTGTAAGAAAATAAGATTTCTTGCATATGAGTCAACTATATTTATATGTCATGTTATGTCTTGTTTGTGCTTACTTATGAATTTTGCCATTGATTATTATGCCATTGGTTATTTTTCCGAACATAAGCAAGATAAAATGAAATCAGAGATAAAAGCTAATGCGAGCCGCTAACAAATATCAATATTAAATGCTTACTGATAATTCTTCGTAGTATCTAATATAAAATTAATATGTATTTAATATTTTACTACACAATAATAAAATACATGTTTATTGTCATGTCTGATATTTAAAAAACGGTTAATGTTTAATATATATAAAATTTAAAAGTCGAGCATATCGTATAACAACAAATGTAATAAATGGTCCTTTTGTACAACTTAAAACTCGCGCAAATTAAAAGATTCGACAGACTAAAAAGAGCGTAACGTAAATGTCAAATTACTACAGGTACTGCAATTGATTGATACGTTACCTTTTATAGCTCCTGTTCAAAGAGTCACTTCGGCTTCGTTCGAATCAATTTAAATGTTAAAGGGTGAAACTATTGTGGCACACCATTAAATCTGCCGATTTGCGGGCACTAACATCTATCGAACAAATATGGAAGTTCCATGGTCCAGGGTCAAGAAAGTCACGATTAACAGCACGTTATCAGTGTTCGACCCTAGCACAGAGTTCACTTGATACATAAATATATTTTTTTCGACGTAATCTGTGCGTCAAGCATAATAGATTATGGACCGTCTGTTTTCTTTTTCGAGTATTTCGATGAAATCCGAAAATTAATGTTAAGTAATAACGAAAAAAGTTTTATTACTCAATTATACACACTCCGTTTTTATCATTCTCCTTGTTATATATCTCCGCAAACATATCTCTGATTAGAGCAAAAAAAAAGAAGAAATAATTAACATTTCCATTCTTCTTCTCTTATCGTGCAATTCGTTACATCATTTAATATAATTAATTAATTAATTATAATTAATTAATTTAATATAATTAATACTGAATACGTATATTTTTAAAATTATTATTAGAAATTTATACATAATTTTCTTTTTCTGTTACAGATAAATGTATAGTCGGCTGCCATGGAAGTAAGTATAATCTTTATAAATGAAAGAAAAATTGCCATAATAATTTTTCAAAAATTTCAATGAATAAATTGAAATAAGAAGATTTATTAGACATAAATAATTTCATGATAGATTTATTATTTATATATTTTTTGTGTGATTTTCTTCAGTGCATGGAGGTAAAGCCTATCGGGAAGGACACACATATATATACGATTTAGAAGGAACGTCTGTAACATCAGTCCCCGATGCTCAGGGTGACGCTACTTTGAAACTGCAAGGTACTGTTGAATTGTCAGTAAAACCTGACTGCATTCGACAAATCCGATTGAAGGCCCTATCAATAAATGGAGCCGTAAGTATCTTTTATTCATTCTTCTTATCTCCGCACATCGCGCAGTTTTCTAAAATATCTATGTGAACATTACAAAAAATAAATATTGAAGAAAGAGAGAAAGTAGAAATAAAGCAGAAATATGAGACCCAAAGGTATAATTTCGACCTTTTCAGAAATATCGAAGAACTTTTAATTTAATTCCTTTTAAATGAACTCTCGTAATAAAAACTTTTAATTGACTGCTCTCAACGGGATTTAATCTATGATAGCTTACATGATTTGTGTTCAATTTCTATAATGTGCACATGAAATTTATTTCTATTACTATTAATATTTATAAACGTTAAATTATTATAATTTAGTTTTACGACAAACGCTTTACATTCTTATCTATATAAGTTACAGCAATGATTGTTTCACATATTGCAAGAGAATATCAGAAGTGTAAATATGTAAAAGTATATATGTTATTTTTTAGCCAATATTACTGGCAGATATTGAAAAGTACGCGCTACAATTCAACTATCACGATGGTCATATTGATACGGAGATCTGTGCCGAACCCGGTGATTCGCAGGCCTCTCTTAACATCAAGAGAGCGGTCGCTTCCTTATTCCAATCAGCTATTATACAGGAATCTGGTTCTACAACCCATCATGAGGTACAATTGTCTTGATTCATTTATCATTAAAATTCCACCCCCGCTAGAAAATGTCGATATAACGCATTGTTTATCGTATTTTTAGGTCGATGTGTTTGGCGGCTGTCCAACTGACTTCATTTTCCACAAAGACGGCGACTCGTTGGTCATTCAGAAAGAGCGGAACCTCATCCGTTGCTCCCATCGCGAAAACATCAAACATGGTCTCGTTTCCGCGATCTACAATGAGAAAACCAACATTCAAGCGGCCCCGTTGCTGTCGTCGCATCAGAAGATCGAACAACGCTTCAAGCGCGGTATCCTGAACAAGGCGACCTCGGTCGAGACGTACAAATTGAAACCCTGGAACAACGGAGACGTAGGCGCTAAGACCATTGTGCAGACCACTCTGATACTCAAAGGTGAAAAGGGCGACAGCCCGAACGCTCCGGTCTCCCTACCGAAATCTCTGATCTTCGAAGCACCGCATCCGATCGTTAAATCGTCGCCCGACAGCATCGCCGCAGCCTTAAAAGCGGCGAGCGCCGAAGAGCACGACAGCGTGAAGCACGACGCGGCGGAAAAGTTCAGTCAGCTCGTCAAGGTCCTTCGTCACAGCAGCAAGAATGACATTCTCACGATCTACCAGAAGGTGAAAAACGGCAACGGTTTCGACAAGGTCCTGGACAAGAAGATCCTTCTGGATGGCCTCTTGCGCTCCAGAAGCGGCGAGGCCGCGGAGGTGGTCGTGGATCTATTAAAGAGTCATGAGCTCACTGGCATCCAGGCAGTTATGTCCTACGCGAGTCTTGCTCTCGTCAATCACGTGAACCTACCATCGGTGACCTCTGTCATCTCTCTTCTCGATCAGCCAAACTTACCGCGCCTTGGCTATCTTGGGATTGGCCAGGTGATCGGCAAGTACTGCCAAGAGCATCCTTGCGAGAACGTACCCGAAGTCAAGCAGGCTGTCCACAAGATCCGCGAGAAGATCGGTAACGGGAAGGCGAAGACTAGGGACCAGGAGAATCTTATAGTCTCGGCCTTGAAGGCGCTGGGTAACACCCGGTATCTCGATGACGCCACTCTACAAAAGTTGGTTGGCATCGCCGAGGACAAGAACGTCCGCAACCGAGTCAGAGTAGCCGCGATCGAGACCTTACCTACCCGCTGCTCCATGAAATGGAAGAATATCCTTTTCAAGATCTTTGGCAATCGCGAGGAAGACAGCGAGATCAGAATCAAGTCTTATCTATCTTTGGTCGCCTGTCCCTGCCCACACGTCGCTAGTAATCTCAAGGAGGTTTTGGAAAAGGAAACGGTCAACCAAGTTGGATCCTTCATCCAGAGCCATTTGCGTAATCTGCGAGCATCCGTTGACCCGAACAAAGCCGAGGCGAAGAAGCATCTCGGCCAAATTAAGGCACGAGAGAAATTCCCAGAAGACTTCCGTAAATTTTCCTTCCACAATGAATTCTCGTATAATGCGGGTGGTATTGGACTCGGTGACATCGTGGAGAGCAATGTCATCTACAGCCAGAATAGCTTCGTGCCACGCTCCATCAATCTAAACTTGACCTCCGAGGTATTCGGAAGATCTTTCAACTTCTTAGAGCTGAATACACGCATTGAGAATCTCGACAGATTGATCGAGCATTACTTCGGACCCAAGGGTCGCCTGACGCAGGACGAGGTGGAAGATCTGGTGGACAAAGGTATAAACAAGGCAGATAACATCGTTGAATACATCAAGGAGAAAGTCGGCAAACTGCGCGGCAAGCGTGAAGTTAAGCAGGGAGAACTCGATAAATTCGCCAAAGGTGTGAAGTTAAGGAACAACGAGGTAGACCAGCAGTTGGACTTCGATCTGTCCGTCAAGATGTTCGGTGTTGAATTGGCCTATTTGACTTACAACGGTAATCCCTCACATATCACACCGGAGCATATTGTCGACAAGATATTCGACAATCTTGATAGTGGGATCAACAAGCTGAAGAAATTTGATTACAATCTGCAAGATCACATGCAGTTCCTCGATGCAGAGGTCATCTATCCGACAAATCTCGGTTTGGCTCTCTCTCTCGGCGTAATCGGTACTAGCGTGGTCCACGTGAAAACGTACGGCAAAGTGGATATTCCGACTCTCCTAAAAAATCCAGACAGCGCCGAGGTACACTTCGGCTTGCAGCCTAGCGCTTCTATTCGTGTTGCTGGTGACATGGTTGTTAGAGGATTCGATGTGGAATCCGGTATGAAAGTCATCAGCACATTATACACTGACACGGCGACCGACTTAACGGTGAAATTACTGAACGGCAAAGGTATCGATATAATTGTTGGTGCGCCGAAGAAAAAAGAGGAACTTATAAGTATTAGTAGCGAGGTCCTGATGAGCTCTGGCGATGCCTATAAAGCTTCCAAATTCGGCAAGGGTAAGCTGTACAAAGACTGTTTCGAACAACTGTCCAGTGTTCTGGGTATAACAGTTTGCGGCCATGTAGAATTCCCCTTCGATAGCGTTGAGTCGGCGCAGAAGAGAGCACTGTTCCCGCTGAATGGTCCAACGAAATTCAGCCTTAATCTTGAAAATAACGACCTATCCAGTATCCATCTCAAAATCTATTACGACAACACACCCAAGTCTAGTATGTTTGAGATCTTGTTAGAAACGCCAAACAGCAAGACTGATAGACGCATGTCTTTAATCGCTGAAGCCTCTCTCAAGCCCAACAAGCACGCCAAACTAGCTTTCGATTCTCCCTTCAAGAAAGCCTCTATCGAAGCGACGATAAAAGAAGAACCTCAAGAGCACTCGTTTACGCTTATCATGCTCAATGATAATCAGGAGTACTATGGGCGCGTAGGTATCTTAGCTAACGGTGCCAAGTATAAACCCATCTTGGAGTACAGGCTACCGGAGCATATCGAAAAGTTGACAGGCAGCAAGATCGGACTGAAGAACCGCGGCGATGGCCAACAGTATGATGTACAAGGTAGCGTAGAGGTGGTCGATCACGATGGTGGCAAGAAATACGTATTCGACAATGTAGCTCTCGTCGCGAGTGGTCAGAAGATCGTCAGTCTCGACGGTTACGTTCATTCTGCGGAAAACGCCGCCGGCATGGACATGAAGGTGAATTACGGCGAGGAGTCTGTCGCTCTCAAGTTGCAAGGGAAGAAGAAAGAAAACAGTTACTCGATCAACGTTTCGGCATTGCCGTCGAAGGATCCTAACATCGGATTTAATATTCAATCCGACATCCAGAGGGAACCGTACTCGTATAAGTACAATCTGATCTTCATTCACGGTCCGGATCAGAACTCCAAGATAAACCGTTTCAGCCTCGAGCACCACGCTATCGCCAAACCGAACCAGGACGGGCAGAACTTTGTCGTGGGTGCGGCCACCAAGATTTCATATCCCGCCGCAAAGTTGAAATTAGAGCTCGAAGGCAAGGCTAGACCCAACTCTGTCGACGGCAAGGTTGGAATTGCTTATGACAAATTCAAATTCGGCTCCAAGCTGTCCGCCGAGCAAAACAAAGTCAAGGCGGGCGACTACGAGGTCGATTTCGAGGCCGAACTTTTGCAGAACAGCATCAAATTGAAGTCCAAGCGTACGATTGTCGATCCGCACAAGAGCAAATACAAGAACAAGCTCGAGCTTGTACCGGGAGGTAAATACGAGGCCGATGCACTGGTCACGTACAACTGCGACAAGAATAATAAAAACATAAACTTCGAGCTGGACAGTGACCTGAAGCTGAACGACAAGAAGGTCAAAGTTTTCGGCAATTTGAATGTCGAGCATCCCAATAATATTCAATCACAGGCGTACGTCACTGTCAGTGACGTCAAGTACATCGACTTCCTGCTCAAGCTGCAGCAGGGCGCGAATTCTCAAGGCACTCTGACTTTGAACATCAAGGACTATATGGACGTTGCGGGACAGATGTCGATGCAGAGTGGCAAAGGCACCGCCCAGCTCAACATTAATTTGCCGAAGATCAACCGGAAGATCAAGGGAACCGGCGACTTCATGGTGAGCGGCTCGCAGCACAACGGCGACTTTGAGCTTCTATTCGACGCGGAGAAGGACCCGAACAAGCGCATCAAACTATCCACTGTAAATGACTTAAAGAAGAACGCCATCGACACGAAGAACAAGCTTGAGATAATGAATTATAAATTCGAGCTGAATGGCAAAGGCAAGTTGGACGGTACCCTAGACCAAGGCGAGCTCACCGCCGAAGGAGATGTCACTCTGCCGAACGGTCGTCACCTGACCGGCAAAGTCAAGCGTACGTCCAAGAAGGATAAGAACAACAAGTACACTGTGAATGAATTCGCCGAGTTAGAAGATCACGTATCTAAGGGCGGGAAATCGGGAAAACTCACGTATAATGGAGAATACACCGACTTCGACTGCAAAACGCCCGAAATCACGCTCCGAGGTCACGTTACACTCAAAGCCGTTGATTACAACGGCGAAAACGAAGAACTCGAGTTGAAATTCAAGAATCTCCTCGACGTCAACGGCCACAAAGCAGAGGAAGGAATCATCCTGGATCTGAAGGGATCGTACCTGCCGAAACCGTTCAATCTGCAATACGAAGGCATCGAGAGCAACAATGGCGAAGAGTCCTTCAAATGTTCCTCTTCCTACGGCAAAGACCTCCAGCTGAAGGTAAGCGTAAACATTTTCTCTGATATCTCTCTTATCATAGATACGAGCACGGCAAATGTTTATAAAACTAGATGTAAATATACGTAATCGTTTACAGAGTCACGGAGACTACATTCCCGGCAATCAGATTGACAAGCCCTGCACGATCAAGGGCAACGTGGAGCTGATACTGCCGTCGGAGAAATTGCGTAACATCAAGCTCGACTTCGAGGAGGACATACTGATCCAATCTGAGCCGGAAGGTTCTCTTGAATATAAGGGAACGACGAAGCTCACTTACAACGACGACAAATCCGCTAAGATCGTGGGCGCCTTCAAGGGCACCGGGGTCGCCGACGGCGAGCATCCGTACGAGAGCGATCTGAAACTCGACCTGACTATTCTCAAGATCCCGCCTATCACTATTCACGACCATGAGAAGTATGAGATCAACGGCGATAAGATAACGCTTACCAGCAACACGATCGTCAAGTATGACCAGAAGGAGATGACCCTCGTGCTCAGCCCTCTCATATTTAATCGCGATTTGACGTACATTGACGTAAAGGCCAAGGCTACCACCCCATACGAGAAGCTGCATAATATCGACCTTGACCTCAAGCACGAGGTACCGTTTTTACAATGCTATTCATTACTTTTCATATTTAGAAAATTCCTCACCCAGGGATCTAGACTGAAATTCCTCGCGTCTCATTGATTACGATCCGCTAACTGGATCGTGCGCAAATATCTCAGGATTATTCCGGTCGGATATTACTCTCCCGTGATACCCCATGCTGCGTCATTTATAATAGTTTACCGCTGGTGACGTAAGCAGCGTGCTGTTTAAAGACGAAATAAAGTTTACGATGTCCGACGAGATTGCNATAGGATGACACTATCTATCTATCACGCACATCTAATTTTTCCTCTATTTATCTTTGTAGAGAGAAAAGGACGGGCACTCGAGGAAAACCGACGCAGCCTTGACCTTGGACAATACAAAGTACACCCTCAAAAGCGAAATTCATAGCCACGAAAATTCTCCGTTGATGCATGTAATTTTCACTTCCCCGACAGGAAAAACCGAGTTGCTCTCGAAATTCAATAAACTTGGCGACCAGGAATACACAGGTAACTTTTATCAGATTCAAGCCCCAGATAGAAACGCATGCAGAAAAATTTTAGCATTATTTTAATTTTAAAATATATTTGTATAATATATTATGTAATAAGCCTAAATCTAATTTTAAAAATTATTAATTCTAAATTTAATTGTTGTAACATATGGCATTCTTTAAAAAATTGATACCTAGAATTAATTCTTATATAATTGTAACATTAGAGTGATCTTAGCACAATTATTACTGAATACATTTCGAAATTAATTTTATAATTATTGTAAAAATTATTACAGAATAAAATTGTACAATTGTACAATTATTATTCAAGTAATAGTAAGTAATTTTTTATTTTTTAAGTAATTTTCCATCATAATTTTCTCAATATTTAGAATTTGTAATTATAAAATTTTTTTTTAGATATGCGTTTTGCAGAATCACCTTATGACAATTATTGCAAAATGTTGTGAATGGCAAAAAGCCAATACAATAGTTGTGTATTTATTACAAAAGTTTAGCAAAACCTTGTTATATTATCAATTTCATTTGCTTCCTTTTAAGAGATATAATATATATTGTATATTTATATTAAAAAATAATAATAAAACCGCCTATACAGAATTCTAAATGATGCAAAGCTTAACAAATTCATTTTCAGGTGAATGGAAGGTCGAAACGCCGAAAGGCTTCGCTGTTGCCGACGCGCACGTCAATCTGGAGAGCATCGACAATTTCGTCATCAACGTTAATTTGGACAGCGATAAGCTCAAGCATCGTAAGATTCACGCCGAAATCGCGAACAGCCCCACCGCCAAAACTGGCAGGCGAATAGTCATCACCATCACCAGCGACGGTAAAAACATCGTGACCGGAAGGTACGTTGCATCCCGTACGTAGTAGAAACGACAACATGTGCCGATCAATTCGTGCAACAGTTTAAAGTTTAAAACAATGATCATACTTCGTATTTTGACGTTGGCAATGAGACTAATAATAACTCGGACGAGAAAATAAATTATTTTTCCAAGACAAGGCCGAGCTCGGAATACAGAAAGTCTACAATTCTCTTTCTTGACAGTTCTGAGTCCCATTAGCGATCCTGTCACTTTTGTTAAGGTCGATATGCCCGCAGTAATTCTAAACGGTGTTTTCCGACGGCGATATGGATATACATCTCTTGCGCGTACGTGAAAGATCGATCGCCGTACGCGGCGACAAGACAAAGAGTAAAAGATGTCTTTGAGTAATTAACAAAAGGACGCGAGGTCATTTTCAAAGGAGATCAGAGATACGGCAGAAGCCGTATCTCCGTTCGCCTCGCTATGTAATTTCATCGATTCGCCCGCTAAAATTAATTCAAGTGGTTTCCGAGAATATATTCAACTGCTAGTTCTTTTTATTCGCGTCCCATCGAAATCACCTCGATTGAATCGTAAAAAGGGGTTAAGCGGTTTAGCCGAAAATGTAGAGTATTATCGATCGTGCGGCGTTATAAAAAGCGTTACAAACGTTACACTTATTCTCATTGCTTAATATAAATATCAATGTATTCGAGTAAGAAAACGATAGAAAAATGGGAACGCCGCGCGCAATTCTGTCCGGCATTTAGTTCTAGAGATATCAGTTTATTCTCTATATTCTGAAGATGTATTCGCCTATAAACACAATTTTACAAAGAGAATTTAGGAAATATTGTTTATTTAAAGGAACAATGTGATACGCGAAAGAAAGAAAGACGAATGTATTTAAGATCAAATTGTGATTTGTTCGCAGCACAAACTACAAGAAGCGCGACGAGGCCGGCAAAATCACCATTGAGGGAAATGGCAATCTCAAGATAGGCGAGGAGACAAGGAGCTCGTCTTTCAAATACACTCGCCAGCAGTTGACTCGCGAAAAGGACGGTGAATCTGGCGTGATAATCGTCCTGAACGCCAAGTTCGATCCGGCGGCTGTTGTGGGCGAGCTGAAGCTCTCCAACAAGGAGCTCCTCGTTTTCAATAGCTACTGCGAACAGAGCAAGGATTGCGCTCATTACAAGCTTCAGTCGAGCTACGACAGCGACAGTAAGTCAAATTTCGTGCTAGCTTCATTATTTATTATTTCCATCGAAAAAAGGATTGCAATGATTATAAGAGAGGCAACTTATATGCATTTTCCCTAAAATAGCAATTATTAAATAAGATTTGATTTAGATGGTTTGCAACCAAATACTTCATTCCTTCATATATATTTTACTCGCATTTTGTAATATTCCTCTTTTTTTCTCAAATTTTCACTTTTGTCATTTCTTTTTTCGTGGCGGTCTAAAATTTGAAAAAATAGGTAGCCATAGAAAGTATATGGTTGCTGAAATAAGGCAACAATGTGTTGCTAATAATAATACGCTTATTATAATACTATTATAATAATGCTATTACAATAACGCTGTTAAGCGAATATAATATATTAATAATTTGCTATTAGCATATATGTGTGTGTGTGTGTGTGTGTGTGTGTGTGTGTGTGTGTGTGTGTGTGTGTACATACGTGTGTCCTCGTTTAATCTCGATGAAACGAAAATTACAACGTGAGTTCAGCAATATACCGTAATAAAAAGCCTTTCATAAAATAAAAAACAGTATGACGCTCCTGTGGATGCGCCGCCTCGATGATACGTTGCCTCGCTTTGCGTGTGCCGGGCTGGCGACTTTTTATTAAGACACGCTTCGCAACGGGTCTGAATTCGTAAAAATGCAAAAGAAGATACGAGAGGAGACCGTATGATGATAATAATAAACCCTCGCGCGATCGCGCAGGAGACGCCGAACGGCACCGGCGTCTCCCAGGAAATCATCCTTATCGCGGCCTCCGTACGTACACGCAGGTCCACCCTATTCTAGATAATTAGAGAAACTCCCGACAGTGGACCGTTTGCCGACTACGCGTGGCTCCGTGCCGTATTGTCCTCCGTCTCTGCGTCTCCGTGTTTGTGTGTGTGTGTTTCGCATGAGTGCGCAACACGTCGCAATCCCCGTGTACGTACGCACGTCGGAATTTCGCAGGGGAGGATACATGCCGACTAATACTACCCCTTGTTCGTAGGGCCTGCCGCGGATCTCGGTCGATAGGCGTTCTATTCTCGCGTGATCTGCGCCTAATTCGTGCCTCGCCTCAGTTATTAATAGAGCTCTGAAATTGCATCCCTATACATAACGACGTTGCGGTCGGTGGTGGTGGTGGTGGTGGATGGAGAACGGGTGCAAGCGACGACAGCGTGCCGTCGCATTAACTCGAGTGCACAATTCATTCTTTTTCCCTCCCTTCCCTTTCTTTCGCCTCCCTCTCGTTCCCTTTTTTTCCTCGTTTTTTTTTCTCGCTCGATGAGATCGCGTCGCGAGGATCGCGATGCGAGAGGACAGGCGTGACCACCGCGGGTGACGACGGGTGGTGGCGGAGTTACGCGGGGTGATACACAAGGAAAAAAAAAGAAGTTGCCCGCCGGTGCGGAATGACGTCACGCCGCAAGGGCGTGTGCTCCGCTGACGTACACGCGTCTTAATCCTTTCTAGCACCGCGATGACGTGTAGCGCGATAAAGTTTACTTCGTTTTATTTTTTTTTTTTTCCCCACCCGTCCTCTCCCTCCCTCGGGATCAATTTGGCGGCTGCGGCCACGAGAGTTAACGGAAATAAAATTTCCGCGATTAACATCGAGAGCAGGGCTGCCTGCATGTAAATGGGGCCAGTAACGAGTTTCCAATGAGAGCATTAATACGTTATGACACTTTTACGATTGCCCGATGACACTCTGTAAAATATGTATTCCTCGTCCCTTTGTCATTTTATCACAATTGCCAATTTTATCGCTGTCGTTGGATTCTTTCATGTGTCTAATGATTAATTTTATTTGATAATAATTTCATAATTTGACATTTATTAAAAGTTCTTATTACTGTTAATTGCTGCAACCTGATAGATATGCAAGAAAATAAAGTCGAAACAAATGGATCAATGTACACGGAAAATATTGTACGATAAGAGTCGTGGCTGAGGGATTATTTATTAAAAATGTATCTCTTTCGTCATTTTCTAGTTTAGTTTGACTTCTCGCAAGACAATTTTCATAATTCACATCCTCGTTCGTTTCACAGACAAGAATTACCTGAATCATGACTTAACGGTGGAAGTAGACCTGAAGAAATTCAACGTGCCAGTTGAATTTGGATTGAAGACGAACACCGAAATCAAAGATTCCAAGTTCGATCATGCTGCCAACTTGTACTTACACTCGTCGAAAGACAAGTCCCAGTATTCCTACAAAATCTACGCTCATCCCAAGGATAGCGGTAAGAAAATTCTACTTCCTTATTAATTACTTTTGTCAACTGAAGCGACAAATGAATCGGCGCGATTGCGCGTGATATTGAAAATTTAAAGTTGACTGTTGATTGACTGTTGGGATGAAAAGTTAAGAATCTCATGTTTTTCTTTTATAGCTATCATTCTGACTTTGCCGAATCGCGAACTGGCCGTTATTAGTACATTCGACTTGCCGAAGACGAAGCAAACCGGATCATTCAAGTTTGATATCTCCGTTTACTTGGACAGGAAGAACAAACCGTCCGACAGGACTGCACTGGTCGCCACCGGTGATCTCAATGTCGAGAAGGACAGCGGATCTGTCAACGGAGAGATCAAGTTCATATATCCATCTCAGCCAAAGGTACGCAGTCGAATATATTTGCATAATGAAATTTCGGAATTTATACGTAAAAATTACGCATGGATGACGTCCGAGACTTTTTAATTTATATAGAAATTACATCGAATGACGTTCGATGTTAAACAAAAATTTAACTAAAAAAGCATTTCCAATTTGCTTCCAATTTCTGTGCGAATAAGGTCAAAGCTTTTATATAAAACTAGCGCGAGAGAGAGAATGCACCTCGGCAAAGCCTTTATTGTCGATTTTCTCACAATCTAGCGAGAACGTCGAGTTTCATCGAGCCACTCGGCTATAAAAAGGGCAATATAATACGTTCTCTGATTTACATCTGCGTGTTCAGCTTGTTTTTCATTTTTATCGCATTCTCGCAGTTTTCAGCCAATTGTCAGTTAAATAATTTGCAATTTGGTCTTCAAATCACGTCGAATGCGAATATCTCTGTCTTTCAGGATATGGCGGTGAAAGGTAAACTTCACTACGGCGGCGAGCACTTGCTGGACGCGAACGTGGATATCGATATTTTCGCCAAGAAGACGCAGAAGATCAACTTGGTGGCGAAGCTAAACCGACAGACTATCGAGAAGGGCCAAAACATCACCAGCGAATTCGAAGTGAACAGCCGTGGGCAACAACTCAAAGTCGATCTGAAGAGTCACTTGGTGATTGGAGATAACAAGCTGCTTGGTTTCGGCAGCATGCTATCGTACACAGATATGCATCAGAAACCCAAGAGCGTGGGCATTCTGTTCGCTGCGGATCCCAGGGAAACGCATCTCCTTGTAATTGCGCCTAATAAGGAACTTCTTAGAATCAATACGAAACTGAGTTTAGAGAAAAGTCACCAGAAGCTTGACGCGCAAGTCTCGATTGTGGGCAACAAACCCATTATAATGAACCTCGAAACGCATGATGGAAACAGCTTCACTTATACGGAATACGACGAAGGTAAAATTTATTCCAAATTAAACATTTTACCAGAAAAATATTAAATATATGTATATTTTTTGCTTTAATAACGTTTTATTATATCATATATAGATAAAATATAATAATATTATTGTGAAATATACCCATTAATATTATGTTTACTTTTAATGTGTAAAATGGCAAAAAATCGTATTTTATAAGTTTATGCCAATCGCGCTTCTGGTATTTTCCCTCAGGTAATCCCAACACGAAGCTCGTCGTCAACGGACGCATTATACTTGGACAATTGGCCGAAATTCATGGAGAAGCTTACAAGGATGGAGTGAAGAAAAATCTCTTCCACGAAATGATCCACCTTGATGAAGACAAGTTCTTGAAACCTGACTTCGACTACAACAAGGACAACGTTGTCGCCGTGATTGTGAGTACATTTTTGTGCGATGTGACAGTTGTAGTATTGCCTCACTAACTTTATTGGAATAATTTAGGATTACTATCGAAGCCAGTGGATCAAGCTAATGAAACAGCTTAAGGACGCTTCTAATGAGATAGCCGACGAATTAGAACGAGAATTGAAAGATCTTGTAGAACACTTGAAAAAGGCCCAACCGAATCTCAAATCGCTCCTGGATTATTACGAGGCCGAATTAAACAAGCTGAAGAACGAGCTCCACGCTGACCAGACCATCAAAGACATACAGGCTACCTTGTAAGATCTTAATAATTACGTCTCTTTCAATCGAAAGATCACATTATATTTAGCATTCAATACAATTTTAATAAATTTATGAAATGCAATAATAAAGACATTTATAATATTTCTGCAATAAGTACACATTTACAATGCAACACATTATATTTGGCATTCAATACAATTTTAATAAATTTTTGAAATGCAATAATAAAGACATTTATAACATTTCTGCAATAAGTACACATTTACAATGCAATAATATATCAACATATAAATATTCTTACAAGTTAAAATTTAGATCAGTGAATCTCGTTGAGTTGTTGTGCGCGTAACATCGTTTATTTTTTTTCAGGCACAAATACTTTGGAGCTATTATCAAGGCCGTAGCGGAAATCTTGAAACAAATAACCGCGCAATTAAATGAGCTTGAGAAAGAATACGCTGAAGTGATCTCCAAGCTCGAAGATGCATGGAATACGGTTTATCCTCAGCTAAAAGAATCCTACAACAAGATAGCTAATGCGTACATTAGTTTCGTCGACAGCCTCGCCAACGTATCGATGGCGTACCTGAAGGCGTTACTCACCTTGATTAATGAACATCAAAAGGAGCTAAAGGAAATGGCGGTCGTGGCTTCGGAGCTCGTTCAGGACGTTGCTAAGATCGTGTTCAAGGCTGTCGCTCAGATCAAGAAAGACGTCGAGGAATTCGCTATCCTGCTGAATAATCAAATGAAAGCGTTACCGATCTTCGACATGGCGAAGGAGCAGTATCAAGAAATTGTGAACCTTCAAATTCCGGAAGCCGTGCTGGCCTCCATTCATGAACTCAGCGAGGTCATAAAAGCCATGCTACCGACTGAGGAACTTCGACAGCTCTTCAGCGCAACTTATGAATACATCATGAAGCACGTCAAACACGAGAAAGTAAGTTTCCCTCTACCCGTCTTACGCCATATTTTGCCATTTCACATAGTACCCTTCAGTCCGAAATTACTAAAATAGCAAAGTTCCTGAAATAATAAAATGCGTTTTTCGCGCAGGTCGATAATAGCAACGAGATCAAGAAGATCTACGATCGTGCGGTCGATGCCATTGCATCTATCGTCAAGCTTCTGGAATCCAGCGGCACCTTGGAACACGTGTTAAACGACTTGATCCAAACTCACCTTCCGGCTGAGCTTGAAGCCTTATCGAAATTACCAGCGATCACCTCGTTCAAAATGTCTCTCGTCAATCTGATACGCAATAACGAATTACCATCGCCCGCGGATATCTACTACGCCTATAGGTCTGTTTTTTCTGCTTTATCTAACTTTCGTTTTATTACATAATCATTTTTCTGTAAATTACGACTTCACGTTAAGCATTGCGCCTTTTGTTGCAAGAATCTGTAATACTAATCAATATCGATTAATCTTCTTTATTTTTCTTTTTTGTATTTGAAACAGGCCAACTCTGCTGCTCTCCGACATCGTGCCTCCCTTCAGCAAATTCGGCGTCGTCGTCGACGGAGGACATATCTTCACCTTCGACGGCAATCATCTCAGTATGCCCGGCGATTGCACCTACATCCTGGCCCAGGACATGCAGGACGGCAATTTCTCCGTCGTGGCCAACTTCAACAAAGGAAATCTCGTTAGCCTGACCGTAACGGAGCCTAAAGAGAGCATCACGCTGAAGAACAATGGCAACGTAAGTTTATTTCTCTTATCTCTTAACCAATTTCCCATAGCGGCGGCAAGTTACGACGGTGGATATGTGACATGAATCGAGAACGGGGTAAATGGGTTGGAGAGAGGGAAACGAGTAAAGGGGGGGAGAAAGGGGTAGGTGGGCAGGGTGGGTGAAACCACCGGATCGCTCTCATACCGTATTCCGTGTACGAGTCTTATAATGCAATCCCGTATTGAACTGTAACTCTGTAAGTTTACTGGGGGGCTCCAAACTTTACTGACAAGTCAAACCCTATTATCCTCGCGTCGCTTCTCTCATAGACGGAATGAGCGAGGAAGGAATAAAAATTACCGCTGCTCGTCTCGCGTGCGAACCGCGATCTCAAGCCCGCTTCTCGCAATTTTTTCCGCACGTTTATTTTTGCGCTCCATACGTTTCTCCCCTCTCAAGAAACCTTCCCTCGACGTTTCTCGCGCGCGAAAACGATGCATTCGCGCGTTTCTTTTTTTCTTCGCAGATCCTGGTGAACAACAAGCCGGCCGATTTTCCAGCCAGCACGAAGAATCTGCACGCGTTCCTCGTTCTCTCGACCATGAATATAAAGTCCGACTACGGCGTGCACGTCCTATGCAGTTACAAACAATCTATGATTTGCACAGTCAGCGTGTCCGGCTTTTATCACGGAAAATTACGCGGTCTTCTCGGTGATGGCAACAACGAATATTACGACGACTACACGTTGCCGTCCGGAAAGGTGAGTGTAGCTTGTTTCGCTGTTAAATAAATGGCTTCTCTCGTGTGCAGAATATCAGAGGCGAAAGGTCGCGCGTTATTTCTTAAAAAGACTTTGTCAACGATAATTTCATAAATTATTTTTTAATTATGATCGATTTTTAAAAAAAGCGGCTACTTTGCATGCCGCGGAAGAATACAGGTAAAAAAGTATCTTCTCCTTTTTCAATTAATTCTATTATGAGAAAAGTCGGAATTGATAGCTTAAGTGCCCTGGAAGCTAAATGAAAAATGTACACACGTTATAAATATTTAATATAATCTGCTTCCTGCTCTCAGAAGCTCGTCCCTCATTTTCTCGGCGTCGCGCTTCTATTCATAAGGCCTTGCGGTAATATCGCCGGACTATAAATCATGTTTCTTTGTATACTTTTATTCAAAAGTTTTCGCTTCGATCAATAGACAAATGTCTACGTGGTACGGCATTCTTTTCCGAAGGGATCACGAATTCCCGAGGGGATCGGCATTCTTTCGTTGCGAGATAGATATCGGAGTCCGTAGTTTGTGTGCGAAACTGGGACAACCGACGTTTCTATATCTGCGTTCTCTTAAGTGAAAAGATGAAGTACGTCATATTTCAGTATGCAAAATTCCATCTCCCGTATGCAAGAATAAAATTGAATGTGCTACTTCTGAAAGTAAAAATAAATAAGACGAGTGTTTTGCAACGAGAGGATTCTGCGTAAAACGGTAGAGATTTGCAGTGCTTGCAATGATCTCTAAAAGCGCCTTTCTCGCAATTGAAACAGATTACCGAGAGCGAGACTGAATTTGCTAACGGATACAAACTGAAGCCCGATTGCGCGGCTGTGAACGCGATCGATCACAAGACGAAGCAACGTAATCCAGTCTGCACTGAATACTTCTCCGGCGAGAAGTCTACGTTGAAGTGAGTACATTTAAAAACATCCGATTAATGAAATCAAATTGTCAGATTACATGAAGAAAATATGATGCTGCAAATTTAGCTTGGGATGAAAAGTTGAAACGAACATTTAATTTACAACTGTCCAGTTCTTCGAATATTGAGAGAACGAATAAATAGCAATTTACAAAAAAAAAAACAAAGTATATTTATCGGAAAATAAGATAGAACTTGAGAATATAATTCGTATCTCATTCAAATTCCCATTGCGACAGACATATCCCGTGTATTATACATTTGTGACGACATTCCACGAATGCACAATACATAACAATATAATCGTCATAATCATTTTATCGTTAACTTAGAAGCAACTTGAAAATTATGTTTCTACGTGATGTTTCAGAAACTGCTTCAACTACGTTAATCCGTCTCATCACCGAGATGCTTGCGACGCTGCGGTTAACACAAACCCGCAAGCTCCTTGCTTGCTCGCCACCGCTTATTACGCCGCTTGCTATTATAAGCGTGTTTTCGGAATAAGCATTCCATCCGCTTGCAGTAAGTTAAATTGTTGAGTTGTACTACTTTACAAAGCACAAAGTCGAATGTGATGTTAATACAATATTAATACCAGGAAAATCAAAATCTCTCGTCGGAAATGAACTTGTTTGAGACGTACGTGATATGGGAATATTAAATATTACTTGTTAATTGTAGATTTGCATAAAATGATTGCCTTAAAATAAACACAAGATTTAAAAGACAGAGAGATCGCGATTCTTAGAAGACAAATATTTTAATGTGTATTATAATATTCTAGCAAACTGCAAAGTTGGCGGGGATACAATTGCCGTTGGTGATACCTTCAGCGTTAAAACCCCGAAGAATCAAGCCGATATTATTTTGGTAATCGAACAAGTTCAGGATAATGAGAAAGTTTTTAAAGATCTGCTGCCAACATTGATTACCGATCTAAGAGAGGAAATGAAACAACACGGCATAACGTATGTAAACATTATTCTTATAATAATAAAAATATCGAAAGTACCTTCCACAAATGCAGTTCAGAAATCAGTCATCATCATAAAGTTACAGAAGACGTTTGAAAGTCAGAAATGCTCTTTAAGCTATATAGATTCATATTACAATGATTCATGTTAACATTGTATTGTAATACAATGTTCTTGCCATTTCTTCTCTGACTTTTCATTTGTATCGATTATGTCTTAATAGGGACGTTCACATCGGTTTGATTGGCTACGCCGAGCATATGAAATGGCCGCAGCACTACACCTCCGGCGGCAGTACTAACATTGAGGGCGATGTGAAGAATATGAAGTTCGAGAAGTCAAATCCGATTATTACTTTGGAGGTAATTTTAATCGTTTTACGAAATTATGTTAAAATAGAAGGGATTTGATGTTTTCGATATACGAGATATCTGCGGGTGTTTACAGGAGGCCAAGAAAGGTAACTTCGAGAAGCAAATGAAATATCTTGAGCAAAGACTAGATTTGGAGCTTGGCACCTTCAAGTTGACCGACGCTTACGAGGAAGCTATTAACTATCCATTCAGACCTGGCGCAGTCAGGGCTGTCGTCGCAGTTCACGCTACCCCATGTGAGAAGAGTCCATTGCCAATATCGGTGAGTTTCTATTCGCAATCAATTAAAGCCCATACATCAACTTCGGACGTATTACACAATTACAAATGATATCAGAGATATCGCTCAATCGTAACTACAATTTGTAATTTATTCTCTATCATTTTCGTAAAATGTAATTTCAGACAAAAACAAGAAGCTAATTAAAATAAGGTGATGACGAAAGTTTGAAACCTCTCAGTGAAAAATATTTTCGTACTTTGTTATGCGTTATTGTAGCGTAATATTTTTATCAACGCTAACAAAGGAATTTCAAATTGATTTTCCAGTTGCAACAATTGAGGCTTATAATCGGACAGAAGATGTACCGAGATTTGGGTCTGACTTACTATCACGTGTATCATACCAATGACATCCAAGTCTCCGGCAAAGTGCAAAAGAACATCGTCGGTTATGATAGCGACGGTGTATACGTATTCGGCGACAACAAGAAGAAGCCACTGAGCGGAAACACCGAATTGAAAAACAACATGGTCATCCCTGTGGTTGATGTGTGTGCCGACTTTGCTGTCTCGGTAAGTTCTGTCACGTAAAGAAAAAAAATGAAATTACCCATCTCGAAACAGAGATTAATTTCGAATTAATAAAAGAAGCTATTTACTTTAAATACATAAAGAACAAATGATGAAATATAGTCAGATTGTTATCAACATGTAACATTGTTGCAGTCTGGCGGAGCGGCGTTCAGTTCCAGTAACTTGGTGGAGGCTAAACCAAATCAGAAGAGGCAATTCACTCAAGTTATCGCTAGAAAGATCGCCGAGGACCTCACGAGTGTCGAAATTGAACAAGATTGCGTGTGTAATCAACAGCATGGAACTGGACGTCCTCATTGTAAGATCGTAGGACGCAAGGAGAAGGAACAACTTGCGGTAAGTTTTTCTCTTGCATTCTTCATCAAATTATAATTGTGATAATAATTATGCGTTGTATAGATATTGTATATAATAATAATNATTATTATTATTATTATAGTAGCAGTAATATCAATGTGATAAATAAATTTAGTCAAGATAGTTAGAAATGATATGATTTTATCTTATCGGCGATGTTATTATATTGCAGAGACACACGAAAGGAGGAGTGAAGGGTTGAAGGAGCCACAGTACTACGCATACTATTATTACTAATTAATTTAGATATAATCTATTTGTTACTTTGTTACAATATCATACAAGTCCTTTTAATAGAATGATAAGTGATATAATTACATCATTCGATCGATATCGCCGATCCTCCACAAATCGAAAAGATTGGCTGCAAGATTCGAATAATAATTCACAACAATTTCCTTCGTTTTTTTAAAACTAACGTAAACATATGCAAATTAATACAATAAATTGCGAATGCAATCAATTGGTGTACCATTTATCGATGTATGTACAACCAGCGATGTTTTATAGAGAGAAATAAACATTGAACATACTTTGTGTGTAATAGAAACTTATTAGTTCCTTTGCGCTTTCCAGCAACATTTTCACCTGTGTTCTACTCACGTCGAATGAAGTGTCATAATTTTTTATTCATATTTCGTGCGTCAAAATTCCAGAGAAAACTTTACTTCGAAGAATCCATAACTTGACATTATAATCTCAATTTGCATTATTTTCAATCTTCTGGAATTTTAAAAAATTTATCAAAAAGAAAAGAGTATTCCTGATAATTTTACCCTATTTCTTAATTTAAGAAACGATGATATTGTTAACGATTATAAGTTATATTTCACAGTTTATATATAGTTTCTATAACATGCAAAGAAACGATGATATTGTTAACGATTATAAATTATATTTCACAGTTTATATATAGTTTTTATAACATGCAAAAGATTACTTCTGATATCTTGGATTAAAGATGAATGACCTATATAGAAGGGAGGGGAAAAAACGACTTAATGTTTTACGAAAAGAAGTTAAATTAAGTTAAGTCATCTCACGCAAAGTTAAACATATTTCACATCCGACACACCTGAATGCTAAAGCAGATCGTAATGATATATAAACGCGATTTGATTGCGTGAGAGAAACACTAAATGTGCGTTGTCGAACTGTGGTTACTATGACTGTAATATGCACATACATTTTTTATTAGTGCTAAATATAGTGTTCCACAACTTGCTACTTTGATAGATTCTTCGACCAATCTAGAATTGATTTTTATTCAACGGAAATGTCAGAAGTCACCGTTTATCGTGGCTTTCGATTTTCAACGTTACATGTTTTTGTAATTAAGCTTTCAACAAAAGCGCTTTATCAAAAACATTAATATTTTTAAAGTTAACTAGCAAGCAAACACATTCGGATACATTATGAAACAGCTAAAGTAAAAGACATACAAAGTTCATTAAATGCACATTTAAAAGTTTAACAGATACTTTGAAATTTCGATATATTTAAATTCGAACAAATTGAAATGCAAAAATGTTTTAAATAGAAGTTTCATAACACTTAATGCACTTTACAACCATTTAGTTTCTTAAAAATGTTACATTTCTCAATATCGTTAAATGTTAGTCTTTAATATTATTTCCCATTATTTTTGCAAATTTCAATATTTTTGTCTTTATAAAGATTATTTTACGCATTAAGTATTTTAAAAAATAAAAAAAAAAGAGAAATGTTATCAGGCTCTGAAATCTTTCTAAAATAAATCTACTTAGAATTACAGAGTTGTATAATGCATGCAACAAATTAACAAAAATATTGTATGTAAATTTATGCACTTGCAACATTATTATTTCGCAAAATAGCATTTTAGAGAATTAAATTAACGTGTTGTACATGTCACGCCAATACTGCGCATATGCTACTTAATAATAGCTTCTTTATAGCTGCAAGATAACACTTTTCTGCTTCTCTATCTTTCCAAGATATCCAAACATGTCACGGCCGAATCTCATGGGTTTATCTCTTCGAGTTCAATATTATTTGGATTTCCGATATTTCCTACAAGGAACAGAATACGATAACATTTTTTTTACAACAAGTGGATATATGGTTTTACCAAAACTACGTCAAAAAAGTGATACAACGTAAAAGTTTCTCTTTAAAAGAAATTTCCCGATAAGATTATTTCGATAAAAATGCATTTTAATCGTTGATCTTTAATCTTTTGGAATTCACGGAGATAGTGGGAAATATAATGGAGAAATAAAACGTTTTGAAAAGACTTAAACGGTTATAAGATTTAGTATCAAATACTATAAAATCTTTGCTTAAAATATTTAATAATATTATTTCACGCCTTCAACGATATGCTCGAAATTAGATATACATAGCTTTAACTTCAAGGAGTTGTTTCAATTCTTAAATACGCGAGAAAAGTTTGTAAAGAACGTATCTCTTATTGCCATCAGCTATTTTATGCTTGAAATCCATCAAAGTCGAAATGGAATATTTCCATATATATATATATTTTTTTTTTTGTAAAAGAAAACAGATTCTATCTGCTTGCGGAGTTTAGTTTCGCAAATTCTGCTTCATCAATCGTTCTTAACTCGAAAAACATTGATATCTCGATATATTTTCGCCAAGGACGAAATAGACTCCGAATTCAACTGGAAATCTGTCGTTAAAGTTAAACTCGCGTATTAAGAAACATGTAACATCCGTAAGTGAATGCAATCACGCGAACCGGAGCCTAAATCAAAAAGCCACACTTGAACATCCGTAACGGACGCCGTTAATAATTTCGAGGAAGCGAATGCAGTTGCAACTTATGCAACTTATGTAACAAGTGACAACGCATCGGTTTTACTCGGAAAAAAAAGGGATACCATTATTTCACTTTAATGAACATCGCGCGCGCGCGCGGAGGATATATTTTAAGAAAATTTAAATTGGACGTGAAGAGATTAGAATCGCATCCTATTTATTTTCCAGCTGCTTATTATTCACTGTAAATTTGTTCGCCGCTATTAAACGCTGGATTTACCGCGATAAGGTCCTCGCGACGGGTTATTTTTGTGCAACGGTGGAAAAACTACAGGGCGACAGGAATTTTTCAGCTCAACGACACAAGTCATCGGCGACTTTACATGCTGAATTATGCGGTGCAGCCCGTCGATCTGTTGTATGTACTACGCGCGTAAGCGCCGCGTGACGTCAAGAGGGAATATGAGGCTGGATTTTGCCGGGCGATATTCCTCGCCGCGCTACGGGCATGTACAACGCTTTTACATAAATTCGGTATGAGTAATGGCGCGGGAAAGTTCTGACGTTCCCTAAGCATCCGCGCTGATGTATTTTTGCGGTCTCCGGGCATTATTTTGCTAAAAACAGTGCGCCCGCTTACGTAACGCGTTTATTATTTGACGTTATAAAAGAGAATTGGACGCGGAGATAAATCTCGCGATTTCGCCGGCGGTTACTTATGACGGATACTTACGCAGACCTACCGTGAATTGCGCTGGGAACGGAGAAATAACAGCGAGTCCTTCTTTTTCCATTCTGAAATATTTATTAAACTTTTATTTTTAAATATATTTTAGCGAGCCATCTATCATGTGAGTCATAAAAAAGATAAACTGTCCGAAAATTTTATTTCTCAGCGAACGTAATCAACATCTCTTGACAGCTTATAAAAAAATCAACAATTTTCGAAGAGGGAAAAAGAGGGGAACCGTGAACGTCTGAACGGAAGAACCTAAATTGATTTTCTTTTTTTTCCTTTTTTTTTGGCGACGCACGAACTATATGAATGTCAAAATACTACTCTCGCGATATACCTCAGTCTATACAGTATTAATCTATCTAGGTGATAACTATTTCTTTTATTCTGGTCTTAAAAGTTGGTCTAGTTGCTTTATTTAAATCATAACTTCACCAATCGATCGTGGATTCACGAATCACCGTCGCTCTTACAATATTACTTGACACTCGTCGTGGATTCACGATCTAACATCAGTTTCAAATACAGATTCAATTAATTTTTACGATTCGCAAGATAATAAACGCGAGTGATACGCTTTACAAAGCAGTACGACCGGTATTTATAGCTTATGTGAATCGCGTACAGTTAATGATATTTTACATAATCATATAGCCTTCTAAATCCAGGTCTGCCAAGTGAAATTCATTTATAAACCACAATGATCGAACTCAATAACTTTCACGAATAATATCACAATTTATGCCAGCGGTGATAACAACGCCGAATTTCCATTTCTGCCTAGGGCGAAATGCGTTTTTCTTTTTTTTCTGGGAACGAAACGCATATAGTACAATCGATAAGGTTAATTGAACGGCTAATTTACGGGCGCGGTTTTGTATGTATATATATACGCAGGAAATAATAATTCCAGATACTTAACGTAAGGACGGTAAAGGAATTCTTTGAATATACGAACGCTATAATCGAGTATCTTAATAATAATTACATCCCATGTCGACACCGAGGAGCCATATTAAATAAGGAATAATTACTATCTCGTTATTAATCTGTACGCTTAGAGCGATTAATTCTCCCGCCTAATCGTTGTTGCTTCAACGAAAGTGAAAGTGACTAGTTTTCCACCGTTTACTACTTGTACGGAAGTATTGAAATAAAGTCTGACATTTTACGACTTTTGCGGAACGAAATACGCACGGTAACCCAGAAACAAACTTCGTTGCAAATTCATCATTCGACCAGGCCGTGTGATCGATCGTTTTTTCTAACCGAGGAATTGGTGACAATTTAATTAGCTGCCATCCCTCTTCCATTATCGTTCATTACCGTTTCAGCACTTTATTTCTCTAAATCGGAAGTTTAGCTTTTATAAATTAAACTCTCCTTATAATTACGCAAAAAAAAAACAAGATTTCGTTTCGTGCATTTGCCCATCTCTTGAACTTAGTTTGCCAAGAATGACTAAGATTCGACACTTATAATTAAAAAATAACATTCCGGAATTAGAGCGTTTTTTTTTCATAGCTTTGTCAACTGCCGTTCAAAGATGATACGCGACTTCTGGGTCACCCCGTATATAATATGTACCCTGTTTGTGGATATATTACAAAGCCGGCGGCGGGGCAAGGCCGGCGGAAGCGTACATTTAAATTCATGGAAAACTTTTTCTTAGAAAATTCTCATGCACCCGGGCACTTAGCGATAATTAATTAACCCATTAAATATCATGAACGTCACGCACGCTTTTTACGACCCGAGGCGCCCCGGACGTCATCTCTAAGCGCGCGATATATGTTTTATCGATTGGATTTCTCTTGTGTACTTACAGTCTTACTATAGCCCGTCATACATCGAAACTGCCCTAGAAGAGAGGAAAAATTAAAAAGTTTAGCATGGCAAAATGTCATCAAGCGCTTCGCAGCTCCGCTCGCGTGAGTAGCCGCTGCCGTCGCCGCCGCCACCGCCGCCGCCGCCGTCGCCGTCATCGCCGCTACGCTTTCTCCGCGAGAAGAAACAAATGTACGAGGAATACGCGGCACTTTCACTTTCCTATAATAGTTATATGGAGTTATAAGGATGGTGATGTGACAAGGCGCGATTTTTTTTATTCAATATCCCGTACATTGTTCCTCGTTCTGTTTTTTTTCCCTTCTGGAAAGATTTTCTTGCTAGCAGTCTTGACACTTCGGAGCCGGAACCGCGGACCACGCATTATGTTCCCCCACATACACACGCATACGCGCACGCATACACATAAGTACACCCACATGCACATATCACGATTACATTTTTATATGTATAAATCACAATCGCAATTTCTTCCCCATACACGATTGCACTTAATCATTACATTTATATATATATATATATATTTATATTTTTATTTATATATATATATTTATATATAGAGTGTACGGTGTGAATCTCCTCCGTATACTCCGTATACGTTCGCATCGTACTCGATAAGCATCAAGATTCCTTTCTGTGTGCTCACAGAAGATCCGGTAAGATTATACGGATACTCTTAAACCAAGTACTTTCTACTCTTTTTTTTTTAAGCTTGCTTTAAATAAAAATGTACATACAATTATCCTTGTAATAAATTTGTACCCGCAATAACAAGGTTTGATCGATACGACGCTATGATAGAGAGAAAGAGAGAGAGAGGAGCAGCTATGTAATAATAAGGGACGAAAGGGAAGAAAGAGAGAGAGAGAGAAGGGGACGCAAAGAGGGATCGTCAGTAGTTGCCGCGTTGCTCGCTCCATCCGCATATCGTATATAAATTTCAAATAAACCTCGGTAAGGCAGTGCCAGCACGATGATACACGTAGGGTGGGGGCGGCGGGCCGGAGAAGTGCCTTTGATGCTGATGAGGAAGCGACGACCGGTGGGCGGCTGGCTCGATCGTACCCCCGCCGGACGGAGAGACGTGCGGCAAGAGGTGCGACGCCCCGTCACCGAGATCCAATTCCAGTTCCTGCTCCTCGATTAAATGCAGAGCGCCGAAGGAGGCCGTCGCCATCGCTACGTCCGGCATCACGCCCGACAGTTGGCCGTCGCTGCAGGAATTACCCTCTTGCTGCTGCGAACCAGAGAAGCAGAAATGCGGAGGCGCGCCGTTTGCGTAATCCGTGGCAAAGTTAATCGAGCGAGCACTACCGCGATCGCGAGGTAGCGGTACCGTTACCGATGTAAGAGGGAAAAGAAACAAAGAGAACTCGAGCCTTGAAGAGGGCGAGGGGGAGAGAAGCGATTTCGTAACCGCGCTCTGAGAATCAGTTGCGCCAGGAGTTCGGGATTGAACAAAAACACCCGGTAATTTACCGTTTCCCAATTAGATCGCAATCTCTCGCGGAGGATCCAATTAAGAATTTGTACGCGGAGAGAATTTTCTCTTAAAATTTAGCCTAAAAATCATGGTAATCGTGGGATAACTAATATTTCGAAGGTTTTTATAAATTCTCTCTTATTTATTCACATCCATCACAATAAAATATAAAATCTGTTTGATTAATATTGCAATCTGCTTGGTAATTTTTATTATGCAGTTTATAAAATATCTATTGTATATTTCACAAATTCCTATCACTTTCACATTTTCTGAGTAATATTTAGTAGCTTTTTTTATTTTTATTTAGTTGTCTAGTTATCCCACTCTTATCACCAAACATGTAAAAATTGGTAGTAAATTTTTTACGGTAAAATATAATAACGAAAAATTCTCTCCGTGTGGGCAACAATGTTGCTGCCTCTCCATGTATCATAATCTGTTTCTTATCTCTTGTCTCTCCGTCTTCGCGTTGTCGAGATGTGTTTTTGTGCAAAGATTTATTATTAATATCGCGCCCGAAATACGCGAGGTAACACAAATACGAATCAAATACGTAAGCGCGGTCGTCCCTTACCTCGGCAAGAAGTCTGCAGCTCTCTCCCTCGGTCACTATAGCTGGAAGTTCGTGTCTATGTGCGTAAGACGAAGTCGGCCGAGGAAATGTCATGTTCCTCCCGTAACACACCGGGGCGGTAGTTCTCACACGAATACCCATGCCCGGCGAGTCAATGTCCTCTATATCTGTCATCCTCTGCTCGTTTTGCTCTTTCATACTGTAAGACGCTGTGTTCTGAAATCGATACGCCGGCAATTTATCGCACGCTGTCCGCTGGATGAAAGATGCATTAAAAGCTCGGAATAATACACGAGAGGGGAAAGACCCTCTGCGATTAGGCGAGCGGAGGGAGGGGGCGGAGGGGGAAGAGTGAGAGGGGGAGAGGAGAGGAGCAGGGAGAGAGGGAGAGAGAGAGAGAGAGAGAGACGGCCGTTTGTGGGACGTCGATGGTATCATGGACGGTGGATATTAATCGGCGGATCGTCGACGAGGGGACCAACTAGAGCCCCGAAGGGCCTGGGGACGGCGTAAAATAGACGACGGCACAAACGAGCGAGGAATTAGGCTCTCGATTGCGTCGCGCGCGTCAGGTGGAGGGTGGCGGAGGGATGAGGTGTCGTCCCTCCGCGAAATGAATTCATAGAAACAAATCTCCGCTCGCGTCTCCCCGCATGGGCGTGAGAGAGGGTCCCTCCCTCCACACCTGTGTCCACGCACCGAAATAGAACGCGAGCCGTGACCTAATTGACGTGTGCCGCACGCGCTGCCTAGGGAGACAGGGCGTCATTAATGCAGCGAGCGTACGGGACGCGATACCGCGCATACGTTATGCGACCGTTGCAAATTAGCGACGAGCGGCGACGACACGCGCGATTATTTCGCGCGCGCCGCTGAGCCCGCACCTGTTCCCAAGTGTCGCTGCTCCTTCCCATCGGAGGCCTCTCTTCCTCTCTCTTTCCGCACACCTGAGCGACTCGCGAAATTGCCCGCCCGCAAAATCTCGCCCGTGGAACGACAAAGCGCTCTTTCCGCGCAATTACACGTGACTTTTATTGTTTCTTTTTTTTTCTCTTCCTCCGCGCGACACCTTCGCCGGCGTTTTCGGCTGTAGTCCGACACGCTTCCCGGACTACATTTCTGACCCGGAAAGTATTAAAACTCTGTTACGTCGCACCTGGAACACTTTTCTAACCCGGAAAGTATTAAGTCATTACGTCGCGCGAATCAAAATAGCGAGCGATGATATCAAAGCTGTTATGCTAGACGAGGGAACCTCCGCGGCACTTCCGCGATTATTATCTAGAATAATGTTTACGTGTTAGACAACAGCGTTATCGGAAGATAACCGAAACTTTAAACAAAGCTCGTCAATAACGATAGATGCACTATTGAACTAAGTTTACGAGGATTGTGTTACACATTTGCCAATTAGAAGCAATTAACTCCAGAAACTCCAGAAACTCGAGAGAGAATGAAACGTAATTGTCGACGATGCATAAAACGGTATGTTCTTGAAAAAAAGAAGAAATGCTACAATATCTGAATGAAAAGAATTTTTAATTACTTCTGCTGCAACGTTATACTTTTTTCAATCCCGACCGTGCTGAGATATTTTCTCCGCGAGGAGAACGAGTTTCGATGGATATTGATTCTAGGATCATAAAGACGTAAACAAAGCGATAATAAGAACTAATTACCGAGCCCGACAGACAATTTATTCAAGCGGTGAAATCTGTTTTCCTTATGGATCGATCTTGCATACCTGAGTCGTTTAGAAAAACAATAAACAACGCAATGCGAACTGCAAATTACGACATGTTTTTTAATCACGCGTCAACGGCGAATTGTTTGTCAGCAAACGATCGCCAAAGTTCTTCTGACATAATGCTGTTTTGACATGTTAGAAACGTTATGTCATCGCACATGACGATAATAATAAATTGCACTGACAAACACGTACGTGCGACAGTATTAACGTGCATAATTTTAAACCGTATATAATTTCATATTCGCGTAAACGTGTAAAAAGATCCTCCGCGCGCTACCTGCATTATGAAACATGTCCAGTAATTTGTTTGACATTCGCCACAGAAAAAAAAAACGGCGATCAAAAATTAAATTTTATTTTTCCTCACGCACGTGTATTAAATTCTAAATTACGTACATTAAACTGTAAATTTTGTTTATCTGCTAAATTCTAAATTATTTCGTTACTCACGCCGTTTATAATTAATAATTATAGCGTGCAAAGAAATAAAATACTTTCATTCTTTACGGATTAAGATTAAGAAATCTGGCATTGTTGTAGCTCCCATTTATTTTAGAGGCGGACGGAAATAATTTTCGGGTACACACTCAGATTTGTAATGCGTTTATCTGGCTCGCATAATTTTACCTACAGCACCGCAGTCGCGGTGATGCAACACGCTGCACGTATTTGATAATACGTCTCTGCGTTTATTCATGCATAATGTCGCACAGCCACGCTAGAGATTGCATGCGTTTCATCCGATCGGCAGTAGTCACAAGTGTCGTTTCATGATTCATCCGCTTGTCACCCCAGTGCGGCACCGCATACATCTATCACTGTATACAAACCGCGTTTAAAGGGGGACATCAAGATAAATTATTTTTGGTGAACAAGCGCCCTTCAGGATATTATCGTGCACGTCGCACGTTTGAGTCGTCAATAAAGAAAGAACTCGGCGTAAAAAATGCGGCATTTCACTGAATCAAAGTGTGACATATTTGTAAAACATATCTCGTTGAGAGGAGAAAAACGGCTGGTAATTAAAAATTGCACACTGAGTAGGTTTATATTTGTGTTATTGTAATAAACTATATCGCGAAAAGCGTATCGGCGTACCATTTTGCAAATAAAAAAAAATAAAACAATATGAAATAAAAATAAACCGTATTGCGATATATTTGTTCTCTCTGTGTATATACCTATGTTTGTTTTTCTATTTGTACATGTATCGATCGCACACCGTCTCATCGTTCGAGCGTAGTACCGCTCGTGATTTTCGCTAATTTGTCCGATATCGAAAGTTACACCGCTGGTATTCGCGTTACGTAAATATAAAACAATGTAACCACAAATATCGTATAAGTTGAGTGTCGTTACGAAATAATGTATCGACAACAGAAGAGATAATTTCGAAATTTTCGCGAGTTGTATAATTACAGCCTTGAATGTCACCCATTTAGTTCCTAGTTCTTATTTCCTGGCACGTAAGCCTGGCACGTAAATGTTTCGTTCTATCTTCTTGACATTACTTCAGTTAAAAAAAAAAAAGAAATAAAAATAGAAAAAATTTACAGAAATTCTTTCTATATGAAAAAAATCAATTTCTATTTCTGTCGAAAGCACGGGGTGAGTTTCTATATTCGCCGATAAAAAATAAAAAGGGTCAGGAAAGAGTCCTGAATATTTGAAGAATGATTTATGGAGGAAAAAAATTTTCACAATAAATTCGCATTAATCCACGTAATATTATTTTTGCAGATTAACCATCGTAATGAAGCTATGTCGATCGTTGACATTGAGAAATCTTTGACGTCGCGGCTGCTCGAAAAATCGCGGTTTCACGGAGAACAGAAGGCTATCTCTCTCGAGGACTTTGCATCTCATTGCATTGAGACAAAATGCGCATCTCGCGTCATACTAGTTCACTGGCGCTCATTGTACCCGAGTCTCTATCGCGCCTCTAATTCGACGTAGCGTTAGAAGACGCAGATAATGCGAACACCAGCGCAGAAAAAGGGGGAGAATAAGAGGCAAAGTTAAACAGCGACCAGAGTCTCCTCGCGACGTTAGTCGCGAATTGCGCTGTCAAAGTGCCGTGCAAAATCCGCGCGCCGCGCTGCACAAGGTAGCACGCTGCAAGGAAAAAAAAAAGAGGAAACCAGAAGCGAGAGTTCGATTAGCCGCTTCGAGTTAGGCACGTGTTACGATTTCAACTACGTCACGCCGATGACATCGCATTCTTGCTCCGATTGCGTCTCGCTTTATCAGTATTAAGGTAAATGACGTATACTCATTAATAGTGATGAATGCAAAATAAATAAGACCGAACGTGAATTGTTAATACGCGATACATTTTTCTACGTTCATTCTGACAGGGCAGCTTTGAATAAAATTATACATGATTGGCGCGTAAGCTTTTACGCTTACCCCGAAAATTTAGCGACGAATGTAGATTATAATTATTATATCAATGTGTCAAATTACACAGAAATTCTCAGTCACGCACTGGTTAAACGTGAGAGAATCTTGGTGCATGTTTTTCAGCGATTTCGTGACACGACAAAAGATTTAATTGCTATAAATCGAAATAAACGCCGGGGACGACAGTTATATAATAAGCGAAAATTCCGATATTTCTCTCGTTCATTTTGCCCTGTAGATCTGTAACATGTGAGATTGCAAGAAAATTATACGGCCATTCGTTTACGCAATGCGAAGGCCAATGATTATATAATCAGGATATTGATATCGGGCGGACTGGCGAAAATGAAGGGGGAAAGAACTGTGTGTGCCCGGATGATAAGAATTGGCGAACGGTTAGCGCGTGAATGAATACAGATGTGATTTTAATATGAAATACGTTTTTCAAACTACGGACGTGTTTAGCATGTTCAACATGAAATTCAATCCCTCTCTAATTGTGCTTCAATTGCAAAAAAAATCACGTCGAGCTTCCTTGTTTGAAGAGCATTGTTTTGCGTGACGAACTCTCGTGTTGGGCACAAGAAATATCCTCTACTCTACTCTGAAGAGTCTTAATGCTGACGGAATATTCCGCATGTATGTAACATGTGTAATAAATGATTTAATATATGTCATATAATAACCGTAAAAATATTCACAGAGTCACTGGATCGGTTGTGAGATTCTTAAAACTACTGATACTCTGACATAAGTTAGTATATCGATAAGTCAATGTGTCACTTCTTTCCCACGTGTGATTACAATACAATCTTAAGCTTTACGAGGAAAATAAACATGTCACTTCCGAGTTCTATGCGCTATAAACTCGGCTGTGTGCGCAGCTGCTGAAAGATCGTGTCTGGCATGCAAGTCCTTCTCGCGATTTGAATTAATTCGCGACACCTGCTTATTGTTACGGCCACGATTGTGTCATTTCGATCACGCAGTCATTTATGCGCGTACAATAGTGATGCAACAATCAAGACAATCAATAGCAGAAGGGGTAAGCAATCGCGCAAAGGCACCGATCAATTTTATTTCTGCTTTGTTTCGATCCGATGATATCTGAAGAGTAATTCGACGTATTCATTATTTTCAAGAAAAATCATGCGGCAACCGCTTGTCACTTGAAGAATAATACTATTGCCTCCAGTTATATCCGGAAGATATATAAATATGCAAAATTATGTTTATAAGAATATATTATATATGGAGTCAATTATCATGCTGTTCTGTTTTTATTCTGTTATTATTCTGTTTTAATTAGAATTATTTTAGAAATTTTAATTAGAGTTACAAAGATATTTCACGTTGAAACAATGTCGGAAAGAAATCGCATGCAATTTGAAATTTTCACTAAAACCTCCGAATTAGCCGAAGGACTAGAAGATGGAAGAAAGTGTGAGAAATCTGGAGCGTGCGTAAAGTCAAATTAATACTTTATATACAAAAGCAAGTGTACGTCAATGTAGCTTCCGTGGGATCAGAATCTGGAAGATAATCTTACAGAGCATTAAGGACATTTGCATACCCGCAGAAGTGTGATTAAGCCTATTAGCGAGAAATAATCATCGCGAACACGACACACGATTATTGACCGATTATGACATAATAATGTGCAGAAAAAAATAGACACGCGTTGTCTGAAGTTTTCCCTACCTTTTTTTATCCATCTCACTCAATTTCCTCGTAGACTGCGATTGTCTTCTAGTAACTTATTAATTAATTTAAATCGGTTAAGAGCCGATAAATCTGTTAATGCCGATGGGGATTTACCTATAATAACAGCTTTTTAATCTTAATTTATTATTTACTTCGAATATTTATTACGAATTTTTACTATGAATTTAAAATGAAAAAGAATATTCCATTGGCATGATTATTTGAAAATACGTTGAATTGATGGATCCCCGCAAATATAGGAATATAGGTCATGGATATTCTGAGTAATCCTCGACGCTCAAATTTTCAATACCTTCAATATTGATCAAATATGAATATATTTCGGAAAAGGTATAAAATAAAAAGTTAATGATTTAATTCGTACGATAATTATAAAATTATATACACACGATATATGTATGAATATTTATATAAGGCGATACGCATTGATTAAACTTGCAATTTTTATTTTCATTGATTAGTCATTCTCATTTCTAGATTAGATAATATTTTTACTTATGTATACCAATATACCAATAATTTAGGAGAATGATGAAAGCAACAAAAATATTACTTTTCACACTGAATGAATAAATTAAGATGAACTGAAATGTTTAATCGTAACAATTTCCGAAAATAAATTTGTACTATTAGCAGAAATAAAACGTCGCGTAACGTTGGCTCGCATTCGTAAGTATGTCGTGACGGAGTCACTCGAGCAATTATACAGGGCATCGAGTTAACTGAGTGTCTCAATATGACTAGTTAAAAATGTTTGATGGCTATTATCTTTCACGTTCGTAGTCGTTAATTGTGTTGAAAAAAAAAAACTAAAACGTTATCTATGCGATAACTAACATAGCCTTAAGAGAATTGGCAAACGAGCAGGCAGCATGATATTACAGAGTGTCTATTCATTTATCGAAAAAAAAAAAAATTCCCTGAGAATTCCCTGATTTGCCAAACATTTTTAATGAAATTTCCAGAATATTAACAGCCATGATTGCGACTACGTATAAGATTCTACCTTAATCAATTAGAAAGTAGCAAGCAGTTGTATGATTGGACCATACCTAATCCTAAATTGTGGACGGTTAGAGCTTAGACACAATGCCAGGCAATAGGCAATAAGAACAGGAATAAGGAATCTAATTGGTCGAAAATTCTGTTTCGATCAATTGAATTCCTTATTCCTGTTCCTATTGCCTGTTGCCTGTTATTGTGTCTGAGCCCTTAATATGATATGAGTATTATTAGATACAGATGGAAGGAACATGTATTAAGAAAAAACCATATTGTTCACAAAATATAAAATAGAGACAGTCGACAAAAATTCCCTGATTTTCCAAATAAAAAAGAATTCCAGGTTTTTTCCGATAATAGACACCCTGTATTAACAAAGTTACAGTTGCTAATCGTAAAAAAGTCACGCACTTTGGGGATAATTTAGTCATGGACGAACTCGTTGACATCGTTTCTGCAACATTTATCTTAACACTCAAAGTTTCTTGTGTCGTGAGTATACTATAAATAGGTTGTACGCTCCTCGGCCGCAATGCTCGATTAATCTAGCCAGGCTCAACTAGTGTTTCTATCGGTGCACTTGCATCCATGTAAGTGCAAAATAATGACGTTCGCGTTCTGCTTTCTGAATTCACATCGATCGTACATCGAGCGCCACGTCATTTATTCGTGAAAAAAACCAAGCCGTTATGAACTGCTTCCGATGCCGTTAACATTTCGAAAAACAATTTTGCGCGTTACGATAAGGAAAACGACTAGCTTATCTGCGAATTGAATTTGCATGAACGAGTCATAGGCGAGGAGCCTCTACCGACACTTCTCTCCCTACTATCATATAAAATAGAGACGCTTCACAACGCGTAATGACAGTTAATGCTAGAACACATACGGACGAACGTTAGGAAGTAGAAAATACATGTACGTTCATATCGAAGATAGAGCGCACGCCGGTTGTGCCGAGTAACGATAAGGTGATCTTTTTTTATTTCAAACTGAGATTGGTGTTAGAGGAGAGAAGATATCTACGCAACAACATCTCTACCTTTTAAAGCTTTACAAAGCTGTAAGTAAATTGTACAATTTAGAATCGATAAAATTTACTGAAAGAAACGAACAATAAAACAATTCTTATCAAACATGTAGCCGAAAATTATAATTATTCCAGAGATGTTCGATTTTACATTTTATAAATTAATTCTTCATCAGTTTTCACATCATATTTCTCGTTAAAAATATTCAAAATTACGGCTATTTATTTAACTCTTTTTCAATAAACAGCTGCAATATTTTTATTAATTATTAACCTTTAGAGGACAAGAAGCCAGAAGGGTCGCTTGTTTTGTGTAGTATAATACAATATTACATGTAACATTCCACATCGAAAATCTAATTAATTATGAAAAAACCAGCCCGTCCTCTAAAGGTTAAAAGTGAGAGAAAGTTATGTAAAGTCGAACGCAAAACTTGGAAAGAAAATTGATTTATGATTGTTATTAAATTATCGATCGAAATTAAATTCGTTGTATCGAGAACTTCTTTTCATTCAAATCCCCGGCACTAAATCCGGATATTCAAACCATTATTTCAGTTTACGTTGTGAGTAAATAATATATAAACCATAACATAGCCCATAATCCGTAACACGTGTCACTTTCATGAAATTATTTAATAGTTGCTAATACCGTACTGTGGAAATATCAATTCTATAATCAGAGATATTAATGTATATTTGACATCTCTGAATTAATTAAACCATTAAACTATTAAATATCTAAACAATTAAATATATAATTTCTTTGAATATATATTTTAATTTTAACTACATCTTGTTATCAATTTTTTTCAATAAATTCTATCAATCATAAAGTTTGTACTTATAATTGGTACATTTTGCATAATTTTTTTACGTAAAAATTTTCAATTAAATCCAAGCAGTCTAATTAAAAAGTTTTACAGTATAAAAATTACAAAATTTTAGGGGATTAAATCAAAATTGGCCGAAATAAATAACAGCATCTGAATTATTTCTGAGCGAGTTTTAATTTAAAAGTAATTTATTTTTTACAGCTTAAGAGAGCCCCGAGTATATATTATACTGACGACTAAATAACAGCCAATCAACGTAAAAGAAAATTTAATCCCAGTTTCCAAGAAACTCCACGTCGCAAATACGCACAATGTATGTCAATTATTTAATTTTATATAATAATTCCATATAATCTATATAATTACAGTCACGCGATATAATTAATTTCTCTGAAATAATAATTCTCTAATATAAAGTTTTCTTCAAAATTGATTAGGAAGACGCAATCATCGCTCGACACACTCCCTGTTAAAAATCTGGACGCATTGTTAATGCAAACGCATGGCCCCAATTTTCGAATACACGACGTGGAATGGAAGCATTTAACAGATCCAGGAGAAAACTTCGGCAGCATAATATTGGCTGTCAATGTCAGCGCCGAGCACAATGACAAGAAGAGAATTCTGAACGTGGTTGTAAAACTACCGCCGAAATCGGAGTACTTGCTAGATTTGTTCGACAGCCCGCTAACATTCAAGAAGGAATTGGAATTTTATAGCATGGTGGCACCTGAATTTTTAAAGTTGCAAAACGAAAGCGGAATTCCTCGGGAGAACATAAGCGTCATTGTGCCAAAATATTTAGGCGGCAGATTGGGTTTGCGAGATCCGCAGCACTTCGATGAGCAGGCCGCCATTGTTTTAGAAAATCTAAAAACTCACAATTATACAACGCAGGACCGCATTGAAGGTCTGGACAAGGAGCACATGTATTTTGCGATCAGCCACTTAGCCAAGCTGCACGCTATAACGATCGGTGTGAAGCTCAAGAAACCCGAAGTCTTCGAGAAAACGGTACTACCCTGTCTAGAATTCTTCACAACCGACACCGCGATAAAGGGCACGATAGATATGGTAGAGAAGGCGCACAACGATTATAAAAATATAAAAGAAGCGGAAGCTTATCTGGATAGAATCAAGAAGACGATCGAACATGGATTCAAGCATGAACACCAGGACATCACCATAATACCGGAAGAGCCTTGGGCGACACTGGTGCACAACGATTTCTGGGTAAATAATATGATGTTCAAATACGACGAGTCGGGCAAGCCGATCAATATGAAAATTGTGGACTTCCAATTGACGATCTACAACTACGGTGTAAACGATCTCATATTTTTCCTCATATCGAGTTCCCGGAAGGAGGTGCTCGACAATCATCTTGACGACATGATTGACTTTTATTACGACTCTTTCATCGAGAGCTTAAAATCGCTGAGTGTAGACACGAACGCATTTCCTAAGAGCCAATTTATGAAGCAATTGAATCAGTGCGCACCCATCAAATTTAACCAGTGCATCATGATGGTGCAAGTACTACAAGCGGCACGTGGCTCCGTTACGCAAACGACCGAAACGGCGGATGAATGCGTTTTCGCAGGTGGGATCGACGATGATAATTATAAACAAAAACTATTGCACATTTTATCTATATTCGATCAGAAGGGATGGCTCGTTAATTGATTAGAATGCAAAATTGTATTCGTAACAAATTAATTTTTTGAAAGAAAAATTATATTTTTTAATATAATTACTATAAAAATAATATTGATTATAAAAAATAAGATAGCTGCAGAACCGCACTGTATGGAAACACGTGACAAGTTCTCAGATAATATTATATAACAAGACAATATATTTTAGATATATAATGATATTATATAATAAGGATTAAAACAAAGGACAAATTTACTAAGTCAGTAATTGCTAGATTTTAGATGATAGAAATATTAACACGAGCAATATATGCAATTTATCTGCTACGACGCTAAAAATGCGACTGATATTTTTAATAATATTTTAGATACTTGTATAGTTTGTATACTTGTATATTTGTGTAACATTTTTAAAATCGCATTTTTAAAGACGTATCATAAATAGTTTTTAATGTAAATAGTACACATAATGAACTTTAACTTTACAATTTAACTTTCTAAAATGGAAACATTGTCAACTTTTATATTTATTGCGTTTAAAACTTCATTCTTGATAATAAGTTTTACAGTTTACTCATATATCATTCCCAAAATAAACTTCAAAAATTAATGATGCTTGTGTAAATATTGTAAATTATACATTAATGTTTTGTGATAGCATATACATGACTATTAATAAATAAAATTTAGAATATATATATATATATATATATATATATATATATATATATATATATATATATATTATAAAACCATTATTATTTATTTTAATTCACAGTTTATTCAATCATAAAATAATTATCTGGTGTATATAGAATGTATTTAATTTTACGAATGCATTTAAATTGAAAATATTTCATGCAATGTTATGCTGGTGTACGTTTCTGGCGTTTCTAGCATTTATTCGCGACAACATTTACAGATCACGCGCACGGCACTCGAGCATTAATATGTAAAAAGAAAAATGCTACACTACAGTTTAATCGTCTCAGAGAAATCTTTTATCTTTTGTTTCGTATATTCATCTATTTGCATATTGATTTTTCCTGTTCCCAATTTACCCATGCAATGCGGATACATTGTTATTATGTACGTTTATTATTATTATTGTTATTGCTATAAATTACTGTAAACTATTTAACAGCAAGCAGTAATGTAAAAAAGTACTTACTTCCAGAAGATCGGCCACAGTATCGGGTAAATTGAATTCCCTGACAACACGCAGTCGCACTTGCCGATTAATTTCGTGTCTCGACGAAAGCGGTAAACTTATGGCTCGTTGACAACTGGGCGATTGTTTCAACTTTTGCTCTCGTTTCAGCATTGCGGCCATTGTTGCAGTGTCTGGTACTGTAACACAATCGATCAAATTAGATCTTTTATCTTACATTAATTATAAGTTAAGCCTATCTATTATTTTACTTTTATCGATTTTCTATATCCACTATTCAACATTAAAAATAATATTGAAACATTCTCATTTTTTCTTATTATAAAGTTCTATATTTTTATGTCTAAATTGTACGGATATATATAATAGTTAAATTTATAACATCAGCAGGTTTGTAAAATAGACAATAATTTAATATCATAATACCTGGAAATGCAGCTGCAAGAACATCAACACCAGCAGTACCCATAGCTCTCGGTTTCTCCTCAACCATGTACAGCGCATCCGGTATATCTGCTACGTATCGCGGCCTTCGTAATCTCACTAGATCAGCTTCCTGAATCATCTGTTCTTCCACCAAGGACTGATATCAAATAAATATAATACTTGTTAGTATATTCCATTGTCATCAATGTATTTCTTGTTTTGAAAACTATTATTATTACCTTGATTTCTTCGTAATACGGCATGAATAGCCTTGGTCTAACAAAAAATCCATTTTTCTTTCCACCTCTTATCCAAGCATTCACCCTCAAATTATCTCTTTCGTCTCCTATCATGTGACTTGGTGGGGTTGAAACCAGTCCTCTCCTAATGGCCTAAATTATCGACATAAAAAATTTATTAATGAGAAATGTATTAATTTTTATAATTATAAATAATTTAAAAAACGTTTTGTGGAAAATATACCTGTGCTAATGCCTCACTATTCGGCGGCAATATATGATCTATTCTGACAAGCGGCAAAAGTTCACTTAGTATCTCCCGCAATTCGATGTCACTGAGATCTCTTTTCTTAATACCCTTTCTCGTCACGGAGTGTACAGTATGGCTAAGCAAATTAGGTTCCCGATCCTCCATTCGACGTACTAATTCGTGTTCGCCCCACTTGAGCACTGCCTGCAGTACTTCAAGTTCGCTCGCTTGTAAAAAATGACTCTGTAAAACATTCGCTAAGTGGGCGTGATCTAACTGATGAAGAATCGAGGACGAAGCAATTGGCTGAAATTCCTCCCTTAAGTAATGCAACGCTTGTCTATGCACCCATGCTGATCCATGAGGTTGACTGCCCCATCTGCACATGTTTTTTTTTTTTTTTTTTAATAACAGTCTAATTTCTAAAGATTGTAAAAGATTTATTAATAATCAGATTTACTTGAGAACAGTTGGCAGCGATTCCAAGGTGAGGTACTCCAAAATAAGATCCTCGCAACCTTGCGATAATATATCAAGCTCGAGAAACCGTCCAATTTGATACAATTCCATCGCTTCTTCTAATGGACTTGGTCGCATTCGGCCCGTATGTGTCAGAGCTTGAACCTGTAAGTTTAAACAAAAATATTAATATATAAAATTAACGTACATAAGAGCATGGAATATTTATACATATGTATGTTAAAGTTTTCTCTTACCTCTCCCAGACTACCAGCACTATTTCCACAACCGCTTCCTCTCAGTATTAATGACAAGTCAACGGTATCTAGATACACAGCATGTAGCAATACTCTGGCATAACGTTTAGGTATCACGCTTTCGTCCAACACTATTCTAGTAGGTATGTGAAGCGCCCTTTCTGTGTGATCCTCGCCCGATCTAGTCCGTCTTTGTATTAAATTTCTGAAGAAAGGAGATCTTGCGGAAAGTATCGCTTTGTGACATGGCAGCTCTAATTTGGGGCGAAATCCGTACTCCGAACTTCCACTATCTGGTCTTTGATAATCGCTGTCCGATGTGAATACGAGAGCGGCGTCCGCATAATCACCGGTATCCAGCAAGTATCTGAGATCATGCTCCAGTGGATTTGGAGTTCCGAACTCTTCTCCGAGTCGCCGGAGCAGGTTCGCTTCCAAAGTCGCATCATGCGGACAAATATCACCAGTGTAAAGATATCGTAATAACGCTGAAAACATCTGCACTTCGAGATGCGGAGTCCTTAACTCCAAACATATTCTAGCACCATATCCTGCAATTTTTAATGAAATATATAAAATATGTAAATAGCAATACCTTGCTTAATATTAATTTCCATGTTATGAAAAGAAAATTGCCATAAAAAGTTTTTATCGCTTTATAAAGAGAATGTAAACTATTGTTAGATATATACCAGGACAACCAGCCAATAAATCCCTAAAGTACGGGCATCTGGCGGAAAGTACGGCTCTATGAACGGGAAAACACGCTCCTCTATATACAAGATCCACATCGGAGCAATGTTTGTAATCATATAACATCGACAGATCTTGCTTAAAAGTAGCAGCTGGCGGTCTAGCTAATTCGGCTTGAACATGAAGATCTTTCAACGCAGCTAACGCCTCGTACTCCTCAAGCAGAGCGGTTGCTTCTAAGTGACTCCATGTGCACACCAGGTCTCTAATAATTCTACCATGATCGCACGCTTTAGAGGAGCGGCGTCTCCTAATAAATTTTTTGCGTAGCGTCGCAAATCCTGTCATCTTCTTCTTTTTCTCTCTATACATGAATAAACAACTATAGAAAATTTGATGTGCGATCAAATCTATAACTCTCATCTTTGAATCATTATCTACTTATATATATATATATTTTGTGTGTATAT
>JAJVSH010000070.1:347373-418778 GCA_021460005.1 Tetramorium alpestre | reverse complement strand
CATATTACTTTTCAAATAGCAAATAACATTTCTTTTATTCTTAAGCACTAAACGATGTAACATACAAATATTGTAAAACATTGATGATGTACCTAACTGCAATGCCATGCTGTTCTGGACTACTTGATGCCGAGAGTCTGGCTGCTTGGACCGAATCTCCACCTACGCTGGTGATGCTTGATGATGCAGAAGCACCCATTCTATGTGTCATGTGAGAGGCATCTCCAAGCTGTCTTCTCATGAACCAGGAGTCCCTTTTATCAGTATTATCTATACCCCTTATGCGTCTGCGTTGTAACACACACGGTGTCAAAATACGAAGTACATTCATTGCTCACCCAGACGACAGCCTGAAACAAATGGAGCATATATTAGCGCAAAACATCCACAGGCAATTTAATGTCAACGCATAAGATTTTATTGTAAAATTATCAATCCTCTGCAGATGCAATGCAAAGATAAATAATCTATACACGATTAAAATTTTAATGTCTTATTTACACTCCCCTTCACATATATCTTTTGTCTGCATATATTCACCTTCATTCCCAAGCTATAAACAGTTATCGTGAAATCGGATACACTGATAAACTGTGTTATACGTTACGTGTTAAATATTTATTTCCATTCTAAAACTACATTTGCGTACTCCAACATTTTACTTAAGATTACAAACGTGAGATTCATGTTTATGCAAGTGGAAAAGTTTAACTTTCAAGCAAATTGTCGATGCGTTGGAAAACACGTTTAAGCACCGACGTTAGACGCTCGACGCGCTTTAAACTCGCCAAAATTACTCCAGCTGCAATTTGACCGTGCAACGCGGTGCGTGCGGTGGTTAAAACCGCGGGGGCTCGGCATACATGCAGACAACGCGCGAATGTGAGGGGGGCTGCGGAGCTCGGAGTCGCGAGATAGACGTGTTGATAATGCATGGCATAGCGACAGGGCTCCCGAACGAGCGTTCCCCTGGGCGCGATCGCGCGAGGCACGCACGCGGGAATCCCCGCACGGTTTGACACGACAGTTTGACAAGACGGTCGCGCAACAACGCGTGACGGACGTGGCGTGCGAGGAGCAGCAGCAGCAGGTTCACTCACCTTCGCGCTCACGGGGTTGGCGGGGGAGGGGACGGTCGGGTACGAGGGAACAGGGAAAACGCTGATGAGACGAGCGAGCGAACCCACGGGGGAGGGTACGACGATAACGAGCGAACGCGGCCGACCGTCGCCGTCGCGCGAGACCCCGCGGATCTCTACGACGTCGACGGCGAGGAAGTGGGTGGCGGGAGGGGTTGGGGGCGCCGAGGGAGGGACGGGGCGCGCGGCGTCGTCGTTACCTGGGTCCCCGGGACTGGCGTCCCTCATCCATATTACTCGCGGTCACTCGGCCGCACAAACTCGCGCTGATAATCATCACAAAGCACGACAGCCATGTTTATCATCCGCGCGGGAGGGAGAGAGCGAGAGGCGCGAGAGGAGAGCGTGTGTGTCTGCCCAGCCAGCGTCTCTCTCGTACGTGTGCGCGCGCGCGCACGCCGATGTGTGTGGGGTAAATAAAAGCGAGCCAGAGATCGCGGTCGCGCGGCGCCTAACGGTGTCGCCGCCGTCGTCGTCGTCGCCGCCGCGGCTCGAGAGCTCGAATCGAACGAATCGATCGCGCGCCCCGCGCGACCACGTCAAACCCGACGTCACACGGCGGACGCGCGCTGTCGTCACTCGGCCGAGACGTCACACGCGGGTGGCCTAATTATGGCGACGCGTCGCGAGCGCCCTTACCGGAGCGTCGCGAAATTCTCGCGTTTACGTTTCGCGCGCGGCACGTCGGACGGGAGAATCGGTTCACGTTCGCGCGATGAATCGCATTTTCGACGATTTTTCGATGATGATCTCTTTCTTTTAGCTCGGTAATTAGCTCGGGTCGAAGATAACGGACCAATCGCGCGCTGCTCGGCCGCTTGGCCCCGCGACGTCATTGGTTCGGCGTTCCGCGGAAGGCCGTTTCGGCCAATAGGCTGTTTGCAGGGGAAAAAGTGACCTCCAATTAGAGCTTTTTGAAGAAAAAAAATATATACACGAAGTCAGAAATGCCGCAACATATGAATTTGCAATGGAAAATTCATTAGCAAATTATCACCGGAACTAGTTATGTAATTATTACTAGTTGTGGAATTATGATATGCGAAACAAGGGAGCTAAAACATGAAATCATATTTTAAAATACTCGTGTGATTCTAAACATTTTTTTATATATTTTAAAATAAAACATCAAAATGTACGCATACAATATTTATGCTTTTAAAAAAATGAAGAAAATAAATCGTATTACAATTAAACATGTGACTTGATCAATCACATTAGATGATATAAACTTAAAAATATCAAAATTTAAAAAAAAACAATGTTTAAAAAATTGCCCCGTATCCTATATAGACATATTAATCGCCATTATACTGATATCATTGTAAAACTATTTAGAGCTTTGCATTTGATCCACCAGACACTATTATGGTTTCACCGGTGATAAAAGAAGCATCGTCGCTTGCTAGAAATGCAGCTACGCCTCCAATCTCGTCTGGCATCCCGAGTCTTCCCAAGCTAGCCTGCGCTTTCGCAATTTCGTTCGCTTCTTCCGACTCATACAACTGAAACAAAAAAAAAAGTAGAGCTGAAATGTACTTGTAATTTGTATCAAATTAAATTTATATGACGTTAATTCGTATTTACTAATTGCGTTTAATGCTACTTTTTCTTTTTACTTGTGAATTTTAAAATATCGTCTTTAGTTAATCATTTATTTGAAAACATTTTATGTACGAGATATCTACTTTTATGATTTTGACTTGCACAATTTTTAAATAATTATAGAAACATACCGGTTGTGAAAACTTAGTTTTTATTATTCCTGGCGCAATGCCATTTATACGAATCCCATCATGCGCAAGGTCATCTTTAGCAGCTTTAACCAGACCTAATAAAGCAGTTTTACTAACTGAATATGCGCCTAGTAACTGAAATAAGATTGATATTAATATTTTAATGTTTAATAGATAAAAAAGAAATAAAGTATCTTTAATTAGACTCACACGAAAAGGCACATATCCAGCTATCGAAGACAGAATAATGATTGAAGGTGATTTGCTGCATTTAAGAAGCGGTAAGGACTCCTTCATCAGTAGGAATGTACATTTGACATTGATCTCAAAAATCTTATCCCACACTTCTTCAGTGCAATCCAATACTGAACCAGCCACTGGATTAACGGCTGCGTTGGACACTAAAATATCCAAGCCTCCGAAGTCGGTTTTGGTCTGTAATTTTTTTCAACTTTGTAACTTTTTAATACGCTAATAACAATTAGATGATGATCTATAATTTTATAATCTGTAATTAAAGAATAAATTTCTGACAAAGTAACGATTTGTTATATCCTTTACTTTTTCAAACAGATTTTTCCTATCTTCTGCCTTTCCTACGTGGCAGACGGTACCGGTGACTTGCAAGCCCTCGGATTTGAGTTCCTCCACGGCCCTCTTCACATTCGTTTCCTTACGGCTGCTGATCATCACCTTGGCGCCTTCCTGCGCCAAACGTTTTGCTATGGAAAAGCCTATTCTGCAAAGATTCAAGATATAACCTAAAAATTGTAAACATTCAGAAACAATTAAGTTGTAATTACATAATTGCTTTCCATATTAGCACACGAGAAAAAAATATCCTTTGGACGAATGTTCACATCATTCACAGTCAAAAAAATTCAAATGAGTGAAAAAAAAAAAAATATATATATATATATATATTCACATTACCCCTCTGTGGATGCTGTCACGATCGCAACTTTTCCTTCCAATCGGTTGCATTTTATCGAGGAAGCGGCACTAGCACCGAATTTTCGGACACTTTGGTTAATTGGCGTGCGCAACATTGTAAAAGCCGTGGGACAGATACGTTTAACGTTTTGCAGTATCATCGTCGTACGTCGCAGCAAACTTTAACCTTTTTCTATATGTATGTATGTATGTATGTGCATGTATATAAAAAAAATTCGTATCTTGTTATCTTGTATCTTTGTAGATGTGCAGAGTAACTTTTTTTATTGTCTTTGACAAAGGAAAGAAAATTACTTTGTAAATGTATATATACATATATGTGCTGATAATGTATATATGCAAATGTATGTACATTTGTGTATGCAGATAGCAGTTCATTGCTTAAAGATTTAAGGTCGGTTTTTTCAACTTCTTGGTAAGTTAATAATTAAATCGTACGTCTAAACTTGTCTAATTTGAAGATAAAACAAAGACGTATGATTTAACTATTAGTTAGCTTATCAAGAAGTTGGAAAAACCAGCCCTTAAAGTATATCTTATTAAAATATAAAAATTCCATAACCAACTTTTTCCACAAGTTTTGATTTATTACAAAATATCTTATATACACAGAAATAATTATACTAATTCCCCGCAAGCAGTTATGACGACTTTTTGTGTCGGTGTGCCCGCTTTAGTTCCACATTTTTCAACCTTCCTAAGTACATCTAATCCACTGAGGACATGTCCAAAGACAACATGCTTTCCATCCAGCCAGTCCGTTCTGGCAGTACACAAGAAAAATTGTGATCCGTTTGTATTTGGGCCGGAATTGGCCATTGACAAGGTTCCCGGACCTGTGTGTTTTAATTCAAAGTTCTCATCGTCGAATTTATTGCCGTAGATTGACTTTCCACCTGTACCATTGTGATTCGTAAAATCGCCGCCTTGGCACATCTGTGATATTTGAGTTAAGAATTTTTACACAAAGTTAAAAGATAAGAATAAACAAAATTATCTGAGATGCCATTTTTAAATAAGATAAAAAGAATATAATATTCAAGGATACAAAATCTGGAATGATCCTGTGGAAGGTGCTGCCCTGATATCCATATCCCTTTTCATGCGTGCAAAGTGCCCGAAAGTTCTCCGCAGTCTTTGGTACAATATCTGCCCGTAACATCATGATAACTCTGCCCAACTCTTGCTTTCCTATGCTTATGTCAAAGTAAACCTGAGGATTCTGCTTTGCTTTCTTTGTTTGCGCAACATCATTTGTTTTTGTACTGTCGTCGCTTTTCAATGTTTCGCCTGCGTGTTCTTGCAGCCAAGAGTCGTCCGCCCATACCGGTTTCGATGAACCTTCCTTTATCTTCTGTGGCTTAGCGATATTTACCCTTATTGTCCGGCCAAACAATTCCGAGTCGTTCTAGTAATCAACATGGATTAATTTTGATACATTATCATGCTCACAAACAACACATCACATTGGTTCTTACATATTCCTAATGATTAGATAAGAAAAAAGTCAGAAATTTATCAAATGAATATTAAGGCTCTCTGTATCCTTTTAAATGATTTATAGATAAGAAAAAACTCAAATTTATCAAACGAATATTAAAGCTCTCTGTATCCTTTAAATGATTCATTTTAAATAAAACTTATCAACTTATTGAATTTATGAATCAATAAATGATTCATAAAATAAATTATCTACAACAACAAAATCTAAAAAAATTCTCGGTATCAGATTATTGTTAGCAAACAATCCACGGATGTTATTTTACAAACATACCATGTTATCTATAGCCGCGGCTGCATCTTCTGCTGTTTCGAATTCAATGAATGCAAATCCTCTATGCTTTTCAGATTCATAGTCTAATGGTATCTGGACATCGACAATTTCTCCGAAAGGTATAAACGCTGCGTGTAATACCTTCTCATCTACCTCTTCGGCTAAGCCACCTGAAAATCAAAATGAGATTAAATCGCTGATCTGAATGATTGTTTGCTGAACTTGTTGCACAATATTTTTTGGTAATAATCATAGCTAAAGTATATTTCTCAAATGTACAAATTAATAATAGCACTTTGTATACATTTAGAGTACCTCCAAACTTTAATTAATTCAATAGATAGTCAAACATGTTAAGTAATTCCTATACCTGGTAAACATCAAGTAATATAACATTAATGTTATAATTTTCCAATAATAAATATATAATCCCAATAATAACTAATAATAAATATATAATCCCAATAATGTAAGTAACAATTACATAGGAAATTATAGTGATGATTACTGTTACATTAATGTTTACTGGTAGGTACTTTGAATGAAGTAAATTTAAATGCAATAACTTTTTGTTGCCTGAGATAATCTAACATCGAGACGAATGAATTATAGTCAGAGATTTTGCAGAGATTAAGCAATTAGTTGAACTGATCGCCGATCGAGTTATTTGGAATTTGAAGTTATAACCCTTATTAGGGTTAAGTCACGTGCATCATTTGGTGCATTATTTTGGTACATTTTTCACTGTTAATTCATACGTGCCTACGTAGATGGTCCGCTTCGTGTTGCTGCTCATGAGTGTTGCGTTAAGATTCTCGTTGGATTTTTTTTTTTTCAGTGCGACTTTAACGTAACAAATAATCCAGCCTGATAACGTGCGTATTGACTGAGGGACGCCAACGCGTCGGGCGGCAGTTACAGCACCGTTTACCGCCGAGGATTTATAAGTCGAGCGCGATGCGATCGACAGCGAGAGGACGTCACTTACATCAGCTCATTCTCCCAATCGTACTTTCAATTGACAACATTACTGGACCGGTCGGACGTTAAATCAGCCAGCGACGCGCAATACTGTCGTCAAATAACCTATTGAAGGTACAGTGTTAGAGGCATTATTAAAATAGAAATAAATTAACAAACAGAGACAGATTAGAAAGCAAAAATGAATCTGCAATTATAAATAAAACATAGAGCTTATATATGTCTACTTGCTTCAAATGAGAGAAGAAAATAGAGAAATAAGAAAAATTTCATAGTGTGTTCCAAAATATCTCTCTATCCTTTTATTTTCTGAAGCAAGGCATCTCCAGATACATAAGCTCTAAATTAAACAATCTCGAACGTCATATAAAAAGTGTGTAATCGTCCATGATAATATTGATAAGCATATACATATATATGTATGTACATATGTATATATAGCAGGAAAATGTAATCATGGATGGCTGAATAAAGTTTAAATTAAAGTCAGTGCAACATAATTTGTGCATATACTTTTAACTATATCTGAAAATTCTTATTTTTGTATCATGTAATTATTCTTCTATTATTACTCTATTATCTACAGGATACATTTGGTCACTTGTGTGAGAAGAAATGCTTAGAACAAAGTTATTACAACGGTGCCTGACGCATTACGTGCCTTTGAGCTGTAGAGCAATGCATCTCTTGAGGGATAGCGCCTACATTAATGGGAACTGGATAGGCGCCAGTAGCAAGCAGACGTTTCCCATTTGCAATCCAGTCGACAATAGTGTTGTTGCTCATGTTCCTGACATGGATGTCGCCGATACTCAAGCAGCCATCAACGCTGCCGCCGAAGCTTTCGAGTCGTTCCGTAAAACTACAGCCAAGGAGAGAAGCGACTTGCTTAGAAAGTGGTACAATCTAATGGTCGAGCACTTCGAAGATTTGGCTCTTATCCTAACTAAAGAGAACGGGAAATCCCTCGCCGAGTCCAGAGCAGAGATTAAATACGGAAATTCTTTTGTCGAGTGGTTTTCGGAGGAAGCTAGAAGAATAGAGGGAGAAGTACTGCAGGCTCCTGTGTCGAACAGAGAATTGTTTTTATTGAGACAACCAGTCGGCGTAGCTGCCTTAATCACACCGTGGAACTTCCCGCACGCTATGATTACCAGGAAAGCAAGTGCTGCGCTTGCCGCTGGCTGCACGTGCGTCATTAAACCATCCGAAGATACTCCGTTGACGGCATTGGCGCTAGCAGACCTCGCGGAACAGGCGGGCTTTCCTCCGGGAATCTTGAATGTACTCACCACAAGTATAACAAATTCCGCTGCCGTTGGTAAAGAGCTATGCGAAAATCCACAGATAAGAGTGTTATCGTTTACCGGCTCTACAGCTGTAGGAAAGATCTTATATAAGCAGTGCGCCTCAACCATGAAGCGGCTTGGCCTTGAATTAGGCGGTAACGCGCCGTATATCGTATTCAAGTCCGCCGATGTAGATTTAGCTGTAAACAGCGCTATGGCCAGCAAATTTCGCAATACCGGTCAAACATGTGTCTCGGCGAATAGGTTTTTCGTAGAAGATGATATTTTTGACGAGTTTGTTAAGAAATTTGTGGAAAGAATTGAGAAGGATATCAAGATGGGAGACGGTAGTAAAGAGGGTATCACTCACGGGCCGCTTATTAAGAAAAGTCAATTCTACGCGGTGAATGGTTTGGTAAAGGACGCAGTTCAGAAAGGCGCTAAGGTACATTGTGGCGGAAGTCCATTGCCAGAGCTAGGACCATTGTTTTATGCACCTACTCTGTTAACCAATATAACTAAAGACATGCAAATTTACAACAAAGAGATCTTTGGACCCGTAGCTGTCATTAATAAGTTTTCTAACGAGGAAGACGTATTGAGACAAGCTAATGATACACCCGTTGGTCTGGCTGGATACTTCTTCTCGCAGGACATATCACAAATATTTAGAGTTGCGCGTAAGTTGGAAGTTGGTATGGTAGGTGTCAATGAGGGATTAATTTCATGCGCGGAGGCTGCTTTCGGTGGGGTAAAAGAATCTGGTTTAGGAAGGGAAGGTTCTAAACATGGGGTTGAAGATTTTCTTGATATCAAATATGTATGTGTTGGTAATCTTAAATTATAATTATATAAAATGAATTTTGAACACCAGTCACTATCATTCGATAATAGTTGTTACAAGTCAAGAATAGACAATAATAGAACGTATAATTTAATAATGATACATGTATAACAATGAGCAAGAACTACTTCCACAGTGTTCCAAGTTCTATAATTTTTGGCTATGATTATTTATATATAATTATATTAATTTTGCTTTTAATGATTTATGTTTTTTATTATAGTTAGTTACACTTTTAATAATAAACATTGAAAACAATTTAATTTGAATTTTTTTAATGCAAGCAGCTTTATTTTAATGTATATCATATACATTTAATAAAATTTATACTTAACAATTTATATATATATATATATATATATATATATATATATAATGTTTATTAATATTAAAGAATATTAGTGAGAATATTAAGTTCCTCTAGTGCAATATATATAATTTAAATATAATAGTAGAAAAGTATTGTTTTTGTTCATTTTACTAATCTGCTTTTTCTATGTGTTATAGATTTTATATTTTTTATATCACATATAACACATACAGTACAAAATAAGTCTTCCAAATTTTATAAATGGAGTACAATATATAAGACATGTTTAGGATGAATGTTTTCCTATATTTATCTATTTTTTTTAATAGATATTATATATAGATATTATATGCTTTAATTGAATATCATAATTACTAGGAATTGAAAAAGGAACTTCATGGAGATTTTTAGATAGTATACATATATAAGAATAATATGAGATACAAGATATATAGATATATACAAATCATATTATATAATTATAATAATTATATAGATTTTTAAGTCTAAAAATAGGCTGTTATATAGGTATCCCATACACTTTTCTCCACACATACATACTTGTATTTTTTAAATAAATTTTTTGTCCGACATTCTTTTATGACTTAATTATCAATTAAGTATCAAAATGATATGTCCAAATTCATTTCGATTTATTAAAAAAAATTTTTTGCGTTATATTTAATTTAACAGAATCATGTAATTTTTATTTATAACATTTCTTTGTTTATGATTTAAATGATATATGTTACAATCTTTATATTATATTTATGTTACATAATATACTTTATATTATATAATATATAAGTCATTTTTATTTTTGTTGAACTAACATAAATCTCTACATTGAAAAGAATATAATTTTTTTGGCCTCGTATATACAGTCAAAAAAGTATGGTATGTACCTATTTTGTTCATTTACGATGAAATAATTGATAATTCGATATTATAAAAGTCTTAATCTCCCTGCTGCTCAAGCGTGTAATTCCATTATGATGAATAATTGCATTATATAATACATAACTGATAATTACATTATTTAAAAATGACAATTTTTTGCGAAGTATTGCTTATGATTATAATGGACAGGTATTTGTACAATTACGTGTGATCATATTTTAGAAATAAAGATATATTCACATAAAATAATAGTAAATATAATACATGAACAGTAAAACATGTTATAGATGTTATTATAATGACAGTGTTATAACCAGAATAAAACAATAGTAAGAATGTCAGCAATTTGTCAGTCCGTGTTTTTTAATATACCTTTCTCTAGCTTCTTGTATCATTTTAGCTTTCTTCTCTTGGAAGGAAGTTGTACCCAATACTTTGTTCTTCGCAGAATTTGAAGACCCACTGGACGATGTCGTAGACGATTGAGCTGGCGGATTGGGTTCCGGTGTATAAGTAACTATGCCATCGAGAATATTGGCGATCGTGACATCAACGTTTCGAGTTTTCACTGCGAAGAAAATCGGGAGAGCAGATTTAAGAACAATTGCTACTGTGTTTCAAAAGTATTATTTCGCAGTAAGATTAAAAGAAAGCTAAATCAAGATTTCAGTTTCAATTATATACATACTGAGATCTCGCAGAATTACATTGTGTGGAACCAATGGAAGTACTTCGCTGACTTGACGAACCATCCTTTGTATTTCTATACTATGTATAACTTGTGAGTTTGGCGCATTTCTATTGGGACGTGCGTTACTGAGTATTCTCGTACGATAACGCTTCTCATACTCTGTTTTATCCGATACGGTATGAGAACACGTCTGCAGTCCCAGTGCATCCGCAATGTCTTTTTCTACTTCTCGCACAAGTATCTCGTGATCAGAGTTTCGTCTGATTTTCAGGTACTTGAGTGTGAAAACTGTATAGGGCACGAACATAAACCAAAATACTTCCGTCAGCCACGTTGAAGCCAATGAGGTAAGATGCACAGGTACGAGTTCTGATCTCGACGCTCTGATAGCAACTGGCTGTACAGACGTTTCTATGCTAAACGGCCAGGAATTGAATTTCAACAGGGCGACCTGGCTGTTAGTCGTGCCGAACTCGGGCTGCACGGCCACACTATACGTGGAGGTGGAGAGAAATTGTTTTATATTGGCAATTAGCGTCTCCTTACTGTTCATATTCATTTTCTGTAATCCCAGGGCATTACTCAAGGCAGTAGGTAGCTCCCAAACGCTGGGGATTAGTGTCTCTGTCGCACGATGTAGAGCAAAATGATCCAGAACGGATACATTGTTGGCGATTATTATCCTCGACTGTTTGTCTCTAGGTTCACTCTCAGGATCGATTTTAACTACGATGCCAAGAGAGATTCTGATGCCGTAACTTAAAAAGGCTTGAAGAGAATTGCAATTGGGTAGTAGCGATGCTAGAGGCCAGAGCAGCAACAACACCAACAGTCTCAGCGACACAAGTACAAATCCTATTGGCGAATATAAGACTACAAGTAAAAGGCTCCAACCGTTGGGAAACCTAAATAACATAATGAATTCAACTTCAACGCTTTGTATTAAGTTTGGACGACAGTTGTAGTGAAAAGTAATCAATCTCCACTTTCTCTGAATATTCTCTACATTAGATACTTTATATGACAAAGAACAATGTTTGTTTCTCACTTATAGGAATACCTCTCGTGCTTCAGCGATTTTCAATCAACGTTTACGATAAAAGTAACGCAACTAGATAATGACAGCTGTGCCCGGAGATTCCTTGCAAAAAGATCTTTTGCAGAAAAGATTATCTCACCTGCTTTTGTTAAATAAATCCTGAATATCAATTCGTGACATCTCTTACAACAAACATCTGTTACATTTGAAGATGTGGTGCTCGTTGCTCGTATTTCCTTGTTAATATCCAAACTGTTAGGTCAAGTACCGTTTGACAACGACGTGAGTGTTGTTTGACCCTTTCCCTCACATACTTCTCAGTAACCTCCCAATTGATGCGGATTTTCCTTTTCGCCACTTTCAGCAATCAGCTGTTCCGCAGTTTGCGTGACGGCACTAGGGATCTTTTTTCATCCAGGTTTCAGCGGGAATTTCAAGCATCGTGATTGAGATGTCACTTATGTTTATTTCAATATGAATAGCTATAATATTCGATATGAATAGCTTCCTTTTAAAAATGTAAGAGTTATTTTCGAATAAAAATATTGCAATGAAATATTTTTTAATTTCTGCATACCTGTGTAAGTTAAAAGTGGAGATACAAGTCGTATCCTAAGGCTAGTATGCACAAATAAATTATATTATTAATCTTATATTAGCAGATAAGTAATTCGGTTAGACATTCCAGTAGATTAGAGATATTTTAATAAAGATAATCTAGCAATAGATGGGCAATATGAATTGAAGAAAATTGATTATTTCATAGAATTTTAATGCAACATTTTATTTAAATACAATGAGATTTTTCTTGGTTTTTACTTATCAATTGTATTCCGTTACAAATTCTTTTACATCATTATTGACATTTTGACAAAAAAATTTATAGCACTTTGTTAATTAATTCTAGCAGACTCGATTATTAAGATCCTGTAATCTTTTTTTCTAATCTATAATGATCAGCTTTATTCTAATTGATGGCTAAACGATGAAAATGATAAAATAAATATAGAAATAGATGTGCATAATACTTATATATATATAACTATTACTATTTGACATTCGATTCCAAACTGTCCGAATTGATCAACCACTTGAAATTTCCCAGCACTACTTTATACACAATATTCAATACTAAGTATTTACCAAATTTCCGTTAAGAATCAAAGAGAAATTTTCCGCACAACTCCAACTCAAGAAAGCAAATGTAAACTATAGACTACATAGCCGCCAATGTTGTCGCTTCTCTCGCGTATGTCTACTAAAGAAAAGTCTCAGTAAAGTATAACAATCTTTAATAAAAGGTTCATTTTATATAATTTGTTTAAAAAAATCAAAATAATAAAAGAATCTTTAGAAGACCAATAAAAAATGTAAGCCTAAGATGTGTATATGTATAAGTATACATATATGCGCGAATGTATATGTGTGCAATTATAAAAAGTTAAATAGTTAGTTAGAAATATTCATCAAAGGATCAACTATAAAAGGAAAAAAGAAAAAAAAATATTAAATTATAAAACATTTTTTGAATAATTTAAAATAAATATTTTATTTGACAAAAATGAAAAATATCAATATTATTTTTATGTTTTTTATATGTATATGTATTTTATATGTATATGTATATTCTGTTATTATTTTTATATAATTATATTTTTATAGCATGTATATATGTGTATATGTAAATATTTTTTATATATACAGAATGATAAAATGCATAAATTTCAGAAGGTGATTCCCTCCATTAAAATAAAAATTTTAAAAAAAAATTTTATAAACTTTTGTTGAAAATTAATGACGATCACCGTAGTGAATACAGTACTGTAAGAAATTGTGTAGAACTCAATAAATATAAATATTAGGTGTACAAAAACAGGGATAAATAACAAGTATCACGCGGATAAACAATGAATACTGATGATAACTCATGTTTGGAGTATACCATATTTGGGATAGAATATTATGCTATATTTATGTCTTGCCTCTTAACGGTCATATTTTGCGTACTATCTTAAAAATTATTCATTTAACGTAGACAATTTTATTCCTTCTAATGGAGAAAATTATTTTCTACAACTCCTTGTATATATAAATGCATACATGTGTATATGTGTATATTCACAAAATGTTATGTACAATTAAATATTTTTCCATTTTTTCCTCGAATCGATAAATTTACTCACATGTTTGTAATAAATACAGCTATTAATTTTTTACCAAACGGAATTTATTTTTTTAACAAGTATAACATTATATGATAAGGAAACTTGTATAGGATTAAGAAGAAGAGTTGTTTAGAGAGGAGTTGCATTTGAAAGAAGCATTATAGATTATGAGAAGTATATGACGAAAACCTAATTAATAGAATATATTTTTCATGACCGATAATATCTCGCATACTTTACGACAGTAAAAACTAAAAAATGTTTTGCAGCATGTGTAATAATCAGGGGAATTCTACATTTGGATTTGTATTACCTAAGTGCATTATATATATCATTAATATATACATTGGTATCTCTCACATAGTCTCATTCATGTGTGCCACAAAATCCATATAAACCCAGAAATTTATTTGAAACAATGCGCAATGATTTTTTTTTAATGATTTCAATACAGATGCTTTTATATAGAATGTAAGAATGATTTTAAAAACAGATTCGTACAGACTCGTGTATGGATTTTAAAACTTATTTCATACGTACATTTGGAATAACATTGCACTTTAATTCTATCTATGTGCACTTAATACGCGTAATGTGTTATAGAAAGCATGTATGTATATTTATATATAGAGCATATTCTCTAGTCAGTAGGTTGAAAATAAAACTCGAAGCCCATAGCTCTATTGTCCCTATGCTTGTACATATAAAAGTGCACAGGAACAATTCTTCGTAAAATACGGGCTTTCGAGAGAGATTTCCTACAATCATTATCTTACCTGAGGAAAGCGTCGCAAAGTTGCTTTCTTCCCGATCACGAAACACGTTCATATGTGTATGCGTGTTATATAAGAATGTATACATGCATTATAATAAACAATACAGGTCTGCATACGCACATATGGTCATGTGTATATACCTATCGTTCTTGCCTTAAAAAGGACTTAAAATGTCACATTGCTATAAACATTTGTTCTAAATAGATTACATGACATTCATCTCAGTGGGTTCAATTTCGTGGTTGCTCACTGCTGTTTGGGAGACTACATGGGACCCTCTATCAAACTGATCTTCATCGTACAGTAATAAATGCTGCGACCCAAGCATAAGAGCGCCAACAGAAATGCACCTAAAAACATGATCCAAAATGTGATGAATAAATTTTTGAAATAATGTCTGAATAATAAGAGTCATGAATAAATTATCGATTTTTAGAATCTAAGATATTGCTTATACCCACCAATATAAGCTACATAAATTCCACCGTTTGTTTTTACATATTTATAGGTCCCAACCTGTAATTATGTACAATATAAAATTAATATTATAGGAATCATCTAGATACAAACAAGACTTTGAATTTACACACTTACCGTTACTGCTATAGCAATTATTAAGGCTATAATCCCAACGATAATGAATACAATTCCTCTGCCTCTAGCAAAGTCCGGACCAACGGAAGATATCTTACGGCAATGTGGACACCGAGCCAAAGCATTATTTAACGTGTTAAACTGTAAAAGACATTTTGGTAAAGAAAAGATTTTGAAAATCAATAAAACAAAATAAACAGTATCACTAATAATAATTAATAACATTTAAATTTGACTGTTATCTGAATAAATCAAATTAATAATAATAAGAAGAAGCTTTATATGGTTGATGCTGGATCGCTTTTGCATAAAAATGTACTAAAAAAAAATTATTATGCAAAAGAGAACTAGCATTGCATAAGGCTCCTTATTATTAATTTGATTTATTCAAAATAAATAGATTTGTTCGTGTTGCTTGAAATTTCCAACAATGCCTGTACTTGAAACGAGATAAATATACATTGGGTGTTCGAGAAAGAGAGCAAGGATTCTAAATGTAAAAAGTATAAGCAACACAAGCAGATCTTTCATTACTAACGTCTGATGACTCACCAAGAATGTGTCATGGCAATGTGCACAGCCTACCCTGCACATGCCTGGCATGGACAGAACCGGCGGGGTGATCGGGCTTGGAGCCAGATTGATAATACGTTTACAATTTGGCCTGGGACAGGCAATACGCTGCGAGGAGCTCTTGCATATGAGCAGACAATTGCATGGACATCGTACATACTTCTTCCCGGGCGGTGCGTTTCGTATAGGCTGCGGCAAGAAAGGGAGAAAAAAACCGGTAAGTTCCAATGTTGCCGTGTATCGGTGACAACAAAGAAAAAAAGAAAGAACGATCTTTGAAAGGACGTACTGTGGCCTCGTTACACTGACAACATTTGACGACGTGCTGATCCCTCTTGCCGGAAATGTCTATCATCGCCTGACAAACGCGGCAGGTGACCATCGGCATGCCGCCCTGGATGGCGGACTGGTACGGCGGCGGCAGCTCGTCCGGCCCGATCGTGGAGACCGTGTGCACCGTGGACTGCGTCTCGTCTGCAAAAACGACAGGATAGAATAACGACAGTCGCGACAGGTCGGGAGATCCCGCGCGACATGCCGTACCGATCGCATCGCTGCCGTGCGAGCTGTACGTGACGTTCTCGTTCTTCAGCAGCGGCTGCCGCTCACCCTCCTTGCCGTCCCCCATGCCGAATGACGATGGGACCGATTCACTGCCACGGCGCGACGGACACGATTTGTCTCTTTGTTGTTTGACAGAACAACTCCCGGTACATCTATGACAAGGATGACAAAATACGAATTCCCCTCCCCTCCGTGTGTCGGTCGCGGCGTCGCGCGCATGCAGAGGTGCGACCGCGGGCCATGCCGTGATTCAGCTTTTCGCAGGCCGCGGACAGATGACGCTGTTCGCGCTCGAAGCGGGATGGCCGTATACCGCGCGCCATTGGCGGGAGAGAGAGGGCCGATCGGATCACGTGCCGGGACGTGCGGGGGGTGCGATCGCGCGACGGACGGTCGCAGGATGCGTTTTGGAACGTCGCCGGGTGCTCTCGCTTTTCCTCACGTTGGCCGCCCTGCGGTTGGGTAATGTCAATATATGAAAGGTCCGTTCTTTTTAGCTGAACTGGCTGCACTAGTTTAGAGGTTATCTTTTTTCTTCCAACACGGAGGGAAAAGGATAACCTCTGAACTAGTGCAGCCCTGCAGCCTCAAAGAGCTAACACAACGGGGTACACGTCGAGATTGGTTATGAAAGGCTCGGGCGATATTTTTTTAAGGATCAAAGCACGCACCCTAATTCCGCTTTAATTCGCGCTGATTGTGGCGACGCGGTGAGAAGGGGCCGCGAGGCATACGTGTTGTTGTTTTGCACGCGACGTTCCACAACAATCATGGAGACTGTTAAACATTTGTGGAATGTCAATCAGTTCATGACGAAGCTGAACAGTCCGTTGGTTAAGGAGTTACAAATATTTTACATGTAATATTTTTTGTTATTGTCAATATTACTTGTGAGAAATGTGAAAAAGATCTTGTTTGAATCCTGTTAAATTAATGATGATATTTTAATATTATTGTTTGATTATTATTATTGTTAGACGTCTAGACATGTGCAAAAACAATTACTTTAAAAACAACTTTGCAATTATATCTTGATAATTACAAATTTAAATAATCTAGGAAGAGAGAAATAAGTTATAATTGTACTTTCATATTGATATATATTGTCAACAGATTTTATTTAAGAGGATTTAAAAATTGATTTTCAATTCTTTTTTAATTTTTATTAAAATATTTTCAGGCAAAAATGCAAAAATCTTGGCAATAGTGTAGAGCTGCCGCAGCAGAATTTCGGGCCATTGGTAACCTGTTTGCATTGTGGATCACTTTGGAGCACAGTGGATCATCAAGTTCGGATATTAAGTGGCAAGAGAATGTCCAAGTCGGCGAAAAAGATTGTGCGATACATGAATGAAAATCCAGATCAAAAGATTCCAAAAGTTCGCGCAACTTTGGCACAGAAATCCATAAAAAATGAGATGAATAGGTTGGTCATTAAATGTTCTGTCTGTTCCAAGTATACTGAATTGCCATTCAAGAAGAAAGGCCACTTAAAGCCAGCCAAATTGAACAATTCACAGACTGAGACACCGCAAAATAATCGTAAGAAGAAAAAGAAGAAATCTAAAGATAAAACTGCTGGTTTAAATATCTCAAGTTGTACGCCTATATCAAAATTAAAGAAGGAAGATAACAGTAAAACATTTATAATATCGCCTGTAACCACGCCTAAAATATCAAGTAATAAGAAATTATTCCCTAAAACTACCTCTAAAAAATCTACAAAATCCAAAAAATTGAATATAGAACGATTAAAACATATTATGGAGAATAGCAATAAGACAGCTACGCCTATGAAAAGTAACTTGCACAGTTTTCTGGCCGAGCTATATTGAAAATATAGATATTTGTATGCGATATGTATATATTGTAAATATTTTTGTACAATATACAATAGTTTTGTATAATGTACAATTTTTAAATACAAATTGCATTGCACCACGTCGAAGAATAAACAAGTTTTTCGCATTATAACTAAATGATGTTCGTATTACAATACTCCTCTTCCATAGTCCTGCATTATTTTCACTTTGCGGCCTCTCTCTTATGGTCCATACAAATAAAATAAAAATACACTATACGGTCTGTCACTTATGGCTTCAGATACGCGTCCGCTTTTTTCCGAGATTCTCCTCCGCAGTCACTCCAGCGGAATTTCCTGCTTTACGACCTGCAACATTGGGATATACTTTATGCACGGTGAAGTTGTAGAATTTTAATGTATTCCCGCGGCACATACCACGCTCGTATACCTTATTTACTTCGATATCCGCATAAAAAAGGCAACTCACACACAGGGATAGGGAAATCGTTATTTACGAAGTGGGAAGCTGCGAACGGCCGCGCGGATGTCGGACATTAAATTTTTATTTCGCTTTAAATAGCGCATATAAAAGTATGGCCGATAGAATTTTCTCAATTTTCAGAATGAAAGTTATTATCAAAACTGAGGAATGAATGAAATGTATTAGCTCTCACACACTTTTAATAAATGCAAATTCATAATGCATAAAATATTTTTATGTGCGATTATGCAAAGATGTAAATTTGATTGTTTAAGATCGTTTAAGATTAATTAATTATATTGAAATTTCAAGAATCTATACAGAAAAATGAATCAATTGATATTACGGATTTTGATTGAAATATTTTTTAATATTCTCTCTAATTATGCTTTTATCTTATATTTGACAGCGATTTAATTAAATTCTGAATATGAAATAGAGAAATGTCTGTTTTAACGCAATTTTAATCTTATTATATTTATAAAATTTTCTGTAATTTCTATTATTTATTTCAGATTGACCGAAATGAAATTTTATTCTCTAAAAGAGAAGAATGGCAAAGTAGTTTTTTTAAAATATGGAGAACAATTCCTCACGCGTTATATAAATTGTAAATTGAATTTCGTTTAAAACGAAACCTCATTAATCTTTCCCGGCTCATCTATTTTTCGTAGCTCGCTCGGAAAGAGTACATATACATATCGCCGTAACAGTACCGCGGGACGTCGAGTCGACGATACGAGTTTCGGCCGCTCGACAGCGTCATTCGCGGCGATCTATTCACTTTTTACGGGTTTTCGGGCGGAATGTTTCGTGCACGCAGGAATCCTACTTTCATGCAACTACCGTGTTAATTCGGTCAGTAGGTCGCGGCAGGAGGCGGCGAGGAGGAGGTTCTCCGCGGGAGGCCGGAGGAAGAGGCCGCGGCGGGGCGAGGGCGGCGGGACGGCGGCTGTGCGGAAGGACGAAGAAGAGTGGAGAGCTCGTGTTAGTCACCTGAATGCAAGCCTCGAGGTAATCCCGCTCGGACATTTCCTGGCCCTTCGCAGGGGGAACTTTTCCCCGTCGGCGCAATTCTTGCTTGGCGTCGTTCAAGTCAAAGATCGCCACCGGGTCCAGCTTGCCCTTGAGCACCAGGCCCGTCAAGTACTCAACGTAGTGCTGCCTGCGGGGGAAAAGTACCCAAAAGATTTTAGTTTCAGGCCCACGGCACGCACATCCCCCGCCTGTTGCGCTTTACCTCGACCAGGTCGTTCCTGTAATGCTCCGGGTCGCGCCCGTACCAGTTCGCGGGCAGTTTCCGCCCGGCGCGTCGCACGCACGTTTCGAGATCGTCCACGTTTAGCAAGGGCAGCGGTTCCAGCTGCGTCAAACGGATCTTTCGAACTAGATACTCGACGTAATGAATCCTGGGAGATACACGGAGGATCTCGTTAGCGTCCGACTGGGGCGGCTGGGGGAGGGCGGGGGCTAAAAGTGGCGGCTCCGCCGCGAGATCGCTCGAGAAAACGTCTGGAATCGCCCGTGAGATTGCGAGCGATAACCCCCAATATATCAGCGCGTGAGCGAAATTCTAACGCCGATCGGCGAATGCGGATTGTACCATTCAGAATCTCCCCTGAGACTGAATAGTTTTGATTTCGACGAATTACTGAAGTAACTTTATTTCATACTATATGAAACTATATTCTAGTCTCGATTATTTAGGAAAAAAAATACACATTTGTAATTTTGACTAATAATTTCTGTAAAAGTTGCTAACAACCTATTGTATCTGATTGTATCTCTAATTATATATCTATAATTGCCCTAGCATAATTGTGCTAGCAAACACAATGTTACATGTTAGTTGTAATTTCTCAGTTAGGAAACTTTTGTAATAAATACACAATTATTGCTTCTTTCCATTCATAGCATTTCGCACGACGTGTCATAAGGTGATTCTGCAAAATGCACATCTTTTGTTGAAAAAGAATTTTACAATTATAAGTTATAACTATTAAGAAAATTATGAAGCAAAGTTACTTAAATTTTTCTTACTATTACAATAATTACACACAAAATTAATTTCTTAAATATATTCACTAATAATTGTGCTAACAATAAAATGATTCGCTCTAATTATACAATTATATAAGAATTTATTTTAGGCATTTATTTTTTAAAGATTAAAGATAATAATTAAATTTGGAATTAATGATTTTAAAAGTTCGATTTAGAATTATTACACAATATATCATACATTATATTGTAAAATTAAAATGATATAAAAATTTTTCTGCATGCGTTCTAGATTCCTACTCAACAATGTAACTGTTATATAATATGTATGTTATATAACAGTTCCATTGTTGAGTAGGAAATTACAACTAACATGTACGTAACATTGTGTTTCCTGGATGGTATATCTATAATTGATGAAACAAAGATGAAGAGTTTCTTGAAACACGTTTTAAATTTTATAGCTTTGTACTCTGTTAATTCAATTTTTAATTTTGTACATAAATTTGATAACGATAGTTTTATCGCAAATATCAGAATTGTCTGTTCGATGGGGGCTTACCTGCATAGACCAGCGTGGCCCTCGACGACATCGGAATTGCACACAGCGTCCACGACTCCGGCCGGCGTTTCCTTCTGCAGTTGCACTTTACACCTGCGTTCCCCGACCGGACCTTCGGTGTCGTAATCGATGCCATTTTCTTTGAGCAACTGCTGCAGCTGCGCCGGCTCCTTGTCACGAAGGTAGAAGAGACAGTTGCGCGGATGATGGGCGTGCAGACCCAGTTTGGCGCAATAAGGGCTCACCGCACATTTCGCCCCCATCATGAAAGCCTTGCCGCAACCGCAGCAAAACTCATATTTACACTGGCTGCACGTGAAATGCATGCAACCTATAAAAATTCACGAGCCCTCTTTTTTTTCAGCGAGCTTCGAAAAATGTTCCTGTGATATGCATATCGAATAATTTAGAAAAAATATCTCGCCCCATATTTTAAACTCATCCCGAGATCGATAAAAAAAAATAACCTGATATTAAAATGGTCCGCGTATATTAAGATAATATTTGAAATCAACATTCATTAATTCTTGCATTATCACATTGTTTTTTATAAAAGCAATAACCATTGATGGCGTGATATATATTTTGCAGTTTTCATATCGTACTAGTTTTTCCTTTTAGAAATATTTAAAGAGATAAAAAAAAGAAAGAAATGTTATGAAAGAGCAATTTTTTAAGACAGATTATATTAAGTACTTGAAGTTGGGAATTAAAGAAAATCTTACATTAAAGAATGAAACTGAACAAATCTTTGCAGTAAGAGTAAAGTGTAATAGTTATTATTACCTCCTCGAGACAGAGAATAACGGAATTTGCACTTGGGACAGTCAATGCCATTGTCGGCCAGATGTTTTGCCAAACCTGCGGCTTGATTGTCGGGATCATTCTCGTCCTTCCAAGCGGCAAATTTCTCGCATGAGAGTCCCTCGTGTTGTTTCTCCCACTAAAAATAGAGATATTGAAAAATCAATTGTTGCTTTGCCGTTTAATACAAGTGGCATCAAAGTTTTGTACATACCGGTCTTCGGCAAAAGGCACAAGTGACAGACCGACAATCGGGACAGATTAAACGCTTGTGGTCAGGATCGGCGTAAAATCCGCTCGAACACTGGAAAATAATAATAAAGCACTTTTTTTAAGTACGAGTTTGAAAGGTGCCATTAAATAATTACCTGAATGCACCACTTAAAATTCGGATCTTGCATCAGAGTCCGATCTCTGAGCTTCCTTTGGAAGAGCTCGTGAATCGGCGGATCCAGCAGAGTCTTCAGTTGGATGTCCAAATTGCTGAAATACTCGAGAACCTCATCTTCACTCGCGTCCTTGAGATTAGGCTCCTTGCAGTACGGACAAACGGCATCTGTGATGTTTCTATCGCTAATTTGAATGGTGAAGTAATTCTTCGCGCAGTCGTTGCAGCAGCGATGTATGCATTTCAGCATGGACACCATCTAATTGGAAAAGTATCAACAAGTAGAACAAGTTAAAAAAAACAACAATACGCTTTGATTCCTGCTGATATCTCTTGATTATCCTAATAAAGCAATATAAGATTTATCAAATAAAACTCGCGAAAACGAATAAATTCAAATGGAAAGAAATATATTATTTTTTTTTAAATTACGTCTTCTTTTCTAAATTTATAATCGAGGGATTTTATTTAGTTTTTCAGATTCCTCGCTTCGGCCTAGACACTCACTTGACTCATCGGAAAACGACCGGTGCACAGCTCGCACTCCTGCTGCAAGAAGGCCAGCGCCGATTCCATGCTGGGGCATTCTTTCGCGGCCTGGAGTGCCTCAGCGTCCCCGAACTTGAGGGCCAGCAAACTAGCGGCGACCTCGGCCTCATCGTAATTCGCGGCTCGACCCTCCGCCAGAAGACGACGCGCTATTCTCTGCACACGTGACGGACATAAGATTGCTCCGATATCGGCACGTACGTAATTTCCACATATCACATAAAAAGGAAATCTTAACTTCTAGAAATCTCGACCTAAAGTGGAAAACTTGAGATCTATTGTCTATGAACGATAAACACTGACCATTTACAAGTCTGTGCGTGTAATTGTTACTTAAAGCACTAATTTTAGTATTATGGAGAATTACTGTTGCTCAGTGTCGACAATTTAGTGCGATTCGCATCTAAATTCAACAGATGAAATACAGAAGATAAAGTATTCTGTTGCTCATTAGCGATTAAATCAGTAATTAAAAATATTTCGAAAATAGGAAGTTTAAAATTTCATGCAAGAGAAGAGGAAGTAGACCGCGCCAACGTCTAGAAACGAGCTCTTTTTTCATTTGGCAAATGTAAGACTTTCAAAAAACGTTAATCTCAGGTGAAATTTCGATCTATCATCTACTAAATTAAAAAAAAGTAATTAATTCGTTTTATAATCAATGCTTAAGCGTATATAGAACGTTTTAAATGTTTCACATTAAAAATTGGGAATATCCAATATAATTTCTATTTCTTAAGTGATTAAACATCACATTTTAGAAGATGCGTTACATTTCTTGACAAACATAATGAATTAGTCACGATACAATACTTACCTTCGTGTTAGCTACGTCTTGTCAGTTAAATGAATAATTACCAATTAACGTGCGATTAAAAAATTGAGAAAACACCTATCTGTTGCGTTCAATCGATTCCCTTTCCCACCCCCATGTGGCATTTCGAGCTGTTTGTAGACATTGGCCTGCCAATGGTGGAAAAAGGCCAGTTCTTGGCGACGCGAACGTTCGCGAGGACTTTTCGGCAACTGACGTTTCTATGAGGGGGGAGGGGGGGTCATGTGTCACTTGGCAATCGTCTACTGACCTCCCGTTCCGTTTTGGGAGATCCTTGTTTCTTGCGCCTGATGCTCTCCCTTTCGGCATTTTCCTCGCCCTCGAACCGACGGATGCAACTGGCTACGAGGGAAAATCGTTTCTTGGGCGCTCGCGCCCGATCTACCCCCTTTAACGTATCATCTTTCTCGATTTTTATCTCTTTGCTCCCCGTACTTGCCCTTCGACCTATCTTCGCGCTAGGTTTCTCCCGCGACTCATGACTCGTGATTTTCAAGATCTTTAGTGTATCGTTCTGCACTACTGACTGATCTCTCTCCTCAGTTTTGCTCGCTTCTTCAAGCTTCGTCTCGTTCTTTTTCGAATCGTTCTTTTTTGGCTGGATATCTTCCTTAGATTTTATATTCTGTTCGAGCTTTGTTGAAAACGTCGCCGCCGCCGCCGCCGAATCTGTTACAGCAGTGTTAGAATCTGTTTTAAGATTCTGAGAAACTTTTAATGTCTCTTCATCGATTCCCGCATTTATTTCCGGTCGAGATAATTCAATGATCGCAGTGGCTGCTACTGTTGATGCCTCCAAATTACTTTCTTCATCTTCTTGCGTGACCTGAGAGTTGCTCTCTGTTTTATTCAAATTGTTAGATTCCTCGTCATTGTTTCTCGTTTCATTGTTTATTATATCGGCGGTCTCTTTATCGGACACTTCAAGTTGTTCCGAAGTTTCGATCTGTTCACTCGTTTCTTCTTCTTCGGACGGTAGTTCTTCATACACCTCTTCTTCCGCCGAATCTTCGAGCTCGCTCGACTGAATTTCTTGTTCGTCGACCGAGCCTTCGGACGATGTGGAACTGCGATCGTTGCTTTCCGTCTCGCACGAATAAGTGACGTCCTCACTTTCCCCGGATTCGCTTGTGCACTCTTCTTCAGACTCCGATATTTCAGACCTTATCTCGTTTAGCGTTTTCTCCAACAACAACTCCGCGTCCGTGAACTCCTCGACGGAATTGTATTCCGAGTTATGATCAGAAACGTACTTTGCCGTTCCTGTGTCTTCGTCCTCTTCAGAATACTCGGAATCGGAGCTGAAAGCATCCGAGCTTTCCTCGATTGCGTTTTCGACTTCCAATTGTTTGCCAAGATCCGTGGACGGATCGTTATGCCTCGAGTTTGACGTTTGTGAATTCTCGTTTAATTCCAATTCTATTGACTTAACTTTCGGAGGTTCTTCGGTTTCTTCACTTTCCACGGTATTCTCTTTAGCATGATTCTCTTCCAAGATTTGCTTGTCTTTCACATTTTCTGTAATTTCAATCGCCCTCCCGTTACTAGACTTAATTTGATTTCTCATCAGTTTGCCGGTATCTTTAGAATCAATTTTCCGCATGGTTGGCGGGTTCGATACGCTGGCTCTTTCCTGAATTTTTAAAGATAATTTCGAAACTGTCTGCGACATTATTGGCAATTTTGTTAATCCACTTTTCAATAAAGGCGTGTCATTTAGATTTATTTTAGAAGGATTTGATAAAGCAATATCTCTTGATTGCGTAATTTTTCGTTGCGTTAGAATGGGTATTTTTGACGGTAAAGATGTTTTGGGCTTTAAATTATCTTTCTTTGTTTTTATTAGAATTTTATCATTATTCGAGATTTCAGTTTCGTGATTCATCTTCTTTATTGCTCGATTTTCAAAAGCCTCCGCTTTCAAGCTTCCCGGATTTTTATTTTGGACATTTTCAATATTTTTGTTTTTAGAATATTCGGGCGTACTCTTTTTAGAATTTTCCGATTTATTTCCATTATATTTTTTAACAATAGGCAATTTAGTTTGCGGTTCGGGATTGGTTGCATTATTAACTATCGATATTTTCTCTGTACTGGACGTAGAAATCTTTTTATTATCATTTACTTTGATATTTCCTGTAGCTTTTTGCGGGCTGCTACTATTTAATGATTGTTTAACACTATTATTGACTGTTTTGTCTACTTCTAGTGATAAAGACGTTTTAGGTTTTAAATTACTTTTCTCTATTTTTATTGAAATTTTGTCATCAATAATTGATTTATTACTGCTTGTTTTATCACTCGCGATACACATGGACTTTAAAGGTTCTTTAACTGGCGATTTATCGGACTGTTTTATTCGATTTGGCTTTTTAACAATCTCGCTAGCCGTTGCTTTCGCTTTTATGACAGTCGTATTGTACGGACTTGCACTTTTTCGCGTTAAATTTTTCCTCGGTACGCCGCCTGATTTTTTTACTATTTTAACCGGCGACTTTCTTCGGACGATCTTTTTAACAGGCGAGCTCGATCTGTGCTTCACGACGGGTTTTGCAATTACGCTTTTACGAGATTGATTTACTTGCTCTGTATTTTTTTCTATCGAACTTTCATTAATCGATAATTTCAACGGTACCGGTTCAACCTGTTCGTTACGTGCGATAATTAAAATTTCGTTCCCGGACGAATCGACATCTTTCGCATTCTCTTTGCCGATCGTATCAACGCCTTCGATCTGACCCGTCTCGCGTTCGACGATATTCGCGATATTTTTTATCGGCGCGCAATCGTTTACCGTTGTTACCGGCGATTCCGATATCTTTATTTCAAAGGTGTCAGGTATTCCGGGCGTCACGTCACTGACATTCGCTATAATAGGATCCGGGAGGGAGTCTTTGTTGACTGTTGGGGCAATATTTTTCCCCTCGCTCGGCATTGTGAAGAATATATTGAAATTTTTAAGCGCATGTAAGATGTTCCTTGCTGTTGAATTTGACGTTTGTGCGTTCTGTTTCTTGTCATCGTGAGATTGCGAAACTTCATCGTCGAAATAAGATTCCTCATCGCGATCGATGGTATGCGAAATACTTTTTTCCGATTCTAGGGAAAGAATATGTTCGACAGATAAGGGGAGAGACGTGTTATTATCACTATTTGATAAATCGCGTAATTGACCGTGTATATTCTCGTCGGATGGCTTATGAATATTTGTAACGAAGTTTTCATCGACAGTAAGTTTTAAAGTTTCAGGAACAGATACTATTTTGCCGTCCTCTGAAACTTTTATGTCTTCTGAAGTTTTGGGGTCGTCAAAGCTTTTTGATATTTCCAGACGCGAGGTATTTTCAGGGCAAGTATTGACTTCGACATTATTTTTTGAGGAAGAAGGTGACGTTACGTTTGCTTGCGTTATGTGATTATGTGAAAGCGCAATTACTTCTTGAATACCTATCGGATGGAATAATTTATCTTGATTCGTAATATCCTGCGAATCTGCCAAAGACGGAATATTTGAGGTCTGTCTGATCATTGAACTGTCAGATTTTGCCACGATAAATGTAATTTCCTTTCCCCGATCATGCAGATTATTTAAATTCGTTTCCTTGGGGGCGTGCGAGTGTGTTAATGGCGATGGGGTACAATCGGTTCGCGATTGAGTAATGGATAAATCATCGGCCGTATTTTGCTCAACGGGCACGTTTTCTTTCAACGTAGTTTCATTTTTATCGTCGCTCGCGGGAGTGTGATATGTGACCGAAATTGTCTGTTCTACTTTTTCCGAAACGTGCACCGCATTTTTCGGAACGATCGGCTTTGTATCATTTTTATCATGACGCAATGTCGTTCCGTGATTATCGAATATTTCGACGGGCGGTGATTTAACGTCGACTGAATGATCGGATACTTTTGCGGGAGATGAAGTTGACGAGATTGGCGAAGCGGATGTTGAAACATGCGCGTGAGATGAGTCGTCTGATTGTCGTTCGTCTCGTTTGTTAATATCCTGTTCGCTTGCTAATTGCATATTAGTCGCGTTCATTATTATTTCGTACGAAACGGATGGATGATCAGCGTTAGGATTATGAACGATCGGATCTTTTTGTGAAACACTTGTTTCCGCCGATTGGAAAGCAGATTTTTCCGTGTTTACAGAAGCTAATGAACTTTTATCTTGCAACAAATCACTTTCTAGAAGTGGATCAATGTCTGCAAAGGTGTTATCAGCGTGAAGCTTTTCATGAGATGCTTTTTCGGAAGAGTTTCTTGCTTCCTTTGACGATGATGACATATCGGTCGAGCCATCGCCGGATGCGATTGTAAGCTCGAGAGGTTTCCGGACGATAGATTGATCATGCGTTGAAGATGCTGTTAACGGCTGCACATGAGAGCTCGATGATTCACCTGAATGCATTTCCTCAGCTGGTCTCGCCGTCGATACTGCTTCGTCTCCGACAGAGCTTTCTTGATTATTATTTCTCGCAGGCGCGTCGACTATCTCTAAAGAATTCTTACGTGAATGTATTTCCCCGGCGACGTCCGTTTGCTGTACCTCGGTCACTCCTACACTCGCCACCTCATTTACGGTCCATGATTCTTCGGGATTGTCTTTGTCCGTTAAGCCCGCCGAATCGGAAAACGTTTCGGATGTCAGATCCGTTGCGATGTTAGTTTGCGAAATGTTAGACTCGTTCGCGTCTGTACGTACCGATCTGACATCCAGATGCTGTTGCTTAATGTCCGGAACGCTCGACCGGGATTTTGCCATCCGAGAATCCGGAAACTTAGGTCTGTCGGTCTTCTTATCGGTGATCTTGCTGCTTCTCAATTTTTCAGGGCTTTTGTCTGGACGTTTATCTTCTCGACCCTTCTCCCGAGGTGATTGTGATTCAGTCTTGTTTTCAAGCACGGCAGCGGAAACAGGCGCCTCTTCGGTAGCGTCAGCGTTCTTTGGCGCAACGCTTGTTGTCGCCGACTTCTGGAGTACGTCGACGTTCGTCCTGTCGTTGATTTCGGTCTCTGATGCATCGGTTTTGGAGTCATCGGTCTTCATATTGTGCAAAATATTTAATCGATTCATAAGTTGCACGTCGGAAGTTTCGTTGACGTCACTTTTCTCGGGCGACAGCATTTGCATCGCAGTTATGAACGGCGTGAAAAACTGCTCCGGCAGCGATTTCACGGCGGACAGCAGAGCTTCCACCGCCACGACGTGTGGCTCGTTCTGCCCGGGGATTTCCCTTATGACACGCTGATCAGATATCTCCCGCGCGGAAAGATCCCTCTCGGCTGCGTCCGCTTGTACTTTCTCCGTCACGTTCGCCGTTACGTCCGCAACCGCGGTATTGTCTCGTGATGATGTCCGCTGTGGCAATATATCGACTTGTCGAGGAACACTCGAACTGTGGAAAGAGATATGGAGTGCGCCGCTCAATTCCGCAGATTTCCCAACTTCGAGTGACTCGCTGTTCCCTGTTGCGGTACTCTGTCTCTCTATATCAGAAGGTAATTCAGGACCACTCAAAGTTTCCTGGCGCGTAGAAGAGGACTGACCCGATTCCGTATTATTCATTGTGTCAAGCGCAGAAGTTCCATGCGAAGAGGATACTTCAACTCCGACGTTATTTGGTAATATTTCCTGTTCCTTCGATGAATTCGTAACTTCCGTCGCCACTGCAGTTTCGTCGATCGATGTCGTCGAGGTCTCGGCACGCGTTTCTTTCGCCTCTTCGTGCGATCGTACAGTCTGTTTCATCTCGACGGCATTACTTGCACTCTTCTGACCGTCAGATTTGAACAGATCGGGTCCGGTAATTTGCACAACAGTTTTGTCAGCGTCATTCGTCGAGGATTCTCCGGTTAAACGATCGGCGTTGTCAATTTTCGAGGACTTTTCAGGCACGCGCGGGGGATCCATTGCACTTGTCTTGGCAAGATCATCGACTGTGGTTGCGGGAATTCCCGTGGACAACGCGGCGTCTACTTGGTGCAGGCCTTCTGTCGGCTTCGTAGCGTTCAACGAGTACTCTGAGTCGTCCCGCGAATTTACGGTCGCCTGTTCTTGCCGCGTGATCGCAAGATCGCTCGGCTCCGCTACATCGGGCGCTTGTTGTACGGCCCTTGGGACCAGATTTGCATCGATTAGAACAGTGGGCTCATCAGAGCGGTCGTACAGATTATCAGACTTATTATTACCCAGTTTGTTCGAGGGGTCTTTCTCGTGTCGCCAGTTATCAGTCAGTTCTCGGAGGGCCGCCAGTTGCTTTTGAAAGTCGGCCTGCAACGCCACGAAATGATCAACAATTGGTGACATTACCTGCTTCTGCGCCTCCGTATCGGACACATTCGTAACTTGTTCCATGGGACCAATTCCCGTCTCGCCGACCGCACCTGCTGCGTCTGCAGCATAAAGAAACATCGGTGCATGATCGATGGTCTTTCTTTCTTTCTCGAGTATTAACTTGTGACTTTTTATAAATGTGCAATACGTAAATAGGTGACAAAATAATAAATCACTCACTTCAATATTTTTCTATTGTGCATAGAAATATAATCAATTTTGTTTAATAGTATGTAATAAGCAAAAAGTAATAAAACAAAGGTAATAAAAGTAATAAAAAATAAATTAATAAAACCTCATATTCTAGATTGCATATAAAGTAAAATAAAAATAAAAATATAATAAATATATAAAATATTAAATAATAAAATAATATAGGAAAAATAATGTTAATTATATAAAATAAATAAATTATAAATTATATAAAATAATATGTGTAAAAGATATTAGTATTAAATATTGAGACATTGATAAGTGCTGTGAAATTATTATGATCGACGATGTATCGAAAGCTTTAACTGACCTTCGTGCGGTGCAGCCTCCTCGTTTTCCACCCCGACCGGAGGACCCCAGATTCTCATTAAAAAAGGCTTGAGCTGATTCTTCTGCAGCTCGAGCAAAGTGGCATCCTCAATGCCGGCATTATTGTCGAGAGCTCTGACAACGTCCGCGAGCGTAAAGTTTCCTTTCGCCATAATCTGTTCACACTGTCAATCAAAAGAACGGCAAAACAATGTTGATCAAAGTATTGTAAAGTTATCAAAAATTTATTAGATTTTTCCTCGTACGCACTTTTTGCTGCCTGCGTTGAATGGCCGTCGCGACTGCGTTCCACATGTCACCCTTGACAGATCGCAAGGCTTCCTTCGCCTCGGCCGGCGAGAGCACGCCGATACTGTTCTCCTTCAATTCCTTGCCCTGTGCAGTCACCAGGACCTGCACAGTCTCCACCAAATGCGGCCATTGCGTCTGAAGCCACTCGATCGGATTCGCCGCGCCTTGCGCCAGTGCGACTTGGACATCGTCGGTCGTGAATCCCTGCTTCTCGGCTTCCCGCAGGATCTCCACTATCTCCAATCCCTGGCGCGTCAACGTGGAGATCCCTTGGCTGCCACTGGGACCTGCCTCCGCGTATCTCGGTTGGCTGGGTTCCTGAAAAGGTACGTTGCCGTCAACGAGCGTCTCATAGGAAATTGATAAGAAAGCACAAGATTGCAATGAACGATGTTACTTGATCTATGCCTAGCCACAATCACAGGGATTCCGCTGTCATAGATTATCTTTTAATCGTGTGCTGTTAAGCGCCTAAATTTAATACCAGGATTAGCAGCAGCTGTAAATGCATTACGCAAATAAGCATAATAAATATACAAGTAAGAGCGATCTATTTAAGCAGTTGGAGGATGCTAGCAAATAAAAAATATCCTGCCTACGTTCACACCGAGGCTAATTATCGCGACGGTTGGATTGAAGTGTACGTGAAAATCCGTCAGACTTTTCGTAAGCGAGTTTACCCTGGAACGATAATAGAGGTGAGACGAGTCGATAGAGTTTCTTCTGGTCCGCTCTCTGCTCCTCTGTCCGGTTATCAGCTGCTGAAGAAATTGTTCCTGCAACGTTCGCGGATACAAATCGGGGCTGTTCACGAATCCTGCTTGATCCTGAAACAAATGCTCCCTCTTGTTCCTTTATTAGAACGCACAAAAAACGTAATCGATCTTATATCAACGTAAAGGATGCAAAGCATCTCATTTCTCTTTAGAGAATACTTTACTCACAATGATCGGCCAGAGACAAATTGATCTTATTCAACATTTAATTAGGCTTTAATTAATTCACACTTTTCGCTCACCTCACCGTCGCTGTCGTCATAATACAAGTAACTCTTTGGCGTTGCTACCGACGAGGATCTTCCGAGAGTCCCTTTTGCAGGGAGATAGTCATAAGTCTAAAATATTTTAATATAAAATTCATTTTACTTTCCATTTAATCTTTTGTTTTTTTATTTAATTGTTTATATTTGCTTGTAGAATATTTCGCAATTATAAATAATATCTTACTTATACAATTCTTACTTGGGTCGAGATACTCTGCGGCGGAGGAGACGTTCCCGTAGATACCGAATGGCTCCTCGACAACTTTTCTCGAATCTTTTCCTCATGTGACGTCGCATTTGGATCTGCCTTAGAAGTATTCGCAGACGAAGAAGACATTAACGCCGGAGATGATGCTTCTAACGAGTTCTCATTGACCGGCAATGTCGCGTCTGTCGATACTTCTTGCGTTTGTGAAGCTACAGCCGTGATCGTAGTTTTAGAGTTCTCTACGAGAGAATCATTGTCTGGAACAATCGCTTCTGAAAATCACAAATTTTTCTCCATGATTCAGTGCGATTGTGAATTATTTGTTGTTTGCGAAATTGTAAATTTAAATATATCAATTTGATTGATGCTATACTATGTTTCTTTACTGTGTAAAATTTTCGTATATCATCTTTTTCAAGGTCATCCAAAAATACACATGATATATATATTTTTATCATTTCTGAAGATTGAGAGAAAAAATAAAATCGTAAAATAAATATCGTTGATGAATTTTAGTATACAGAATTTAAATATTAGTAATGTATTGCTCATGTATACAACTTCTCTTTGTTTAATTAATGCACTTAATTAAAAAACATGCTAATTTGCTAATCTATTAGGTTTAATAACCGCCATGTAAATCTATATAACGTAAATCTATATATCTAAAACATATAACATGCGGTTTCAAATTATCAAAATTAATATTAGTATTCACATTAGTAATCTAATAGTGCATTAATATCCGATAATCCGAAATTGATACACAAAATATCCGACGGGCGGGTTTTAAAGGGAATGAATTTTAACAAATTTTATTGTATAATCTTTTTAGCTCACACTAAACAAATCTTTTGCCGCTGACGCGTTTCAGCGTCGTCGAGCCAAATGCTTTGGCAGTGATTTCCATCGATGGTCTGCCCCGGAATAAAGGAACATATGCCAAATGCACGCTCGTGCTTGAAACCGTCGCATCGCTTGAATGAATAATATAACGCCTCAGACATGAACAGAAGATGGCCGAATTTCAAATACGACTATGCATTTGGTGCCGTTGTAGCATTGTACGAAAAACAGTTTCCATGTCTCTTTATTATTCATCCAAGGGAATACATCGAAGGAGAATAACCAGTTGTACGGCTTGTGACTGCCGCTTTACGTAAAAATAAAAAAAGAGACAGACAGAAAGAGATAGAGAGAAAGAGAGAGAGAAAGCGAAAGAGAGAGATGTGTACAAATGTAATCCGGGTCATCCGCATTTCTGGACAGGAATATACGCGGGTGGGCATCACATAGAATGGAAACGTCACGTAGCGTGACGTCACTTGGACAACTTGGTACCGAAGGAAAAGCTGATTTTGCGCTTCGGTCTACCTTTATTCTTGACGGATCCGCTGTCGCCGCTCTCTTCGCTGTTGGAGACCTTCTTGGTCCTCGACTTCTCGGGATCGTGATTCGGTTCGCCGACGTTGCTCGACGTCTCGTTCTTCGCTCGCGGCTCGATCGGACTCTCCGCAGGATCGTCGTTTGAGATGCTCGGTGGCAGAGCGCTGCTCCTCGTCTTGCAGCAAACCACGCAGACGCGATCATTGAGCTTGTTGATGAAAGTGCAGTGCTCGCAAGCCCATTCCTCCTTCGGAATTTCCATCGCGTCGGTCGTCTCGTCGGGCGCGACTTTCTTGACCGGCGCACTCGTATCTTCGACCGTGTCTCTCTTTGCTACCTTTGATTCCTTTTGAACCTGAGACGTTCGCGCCTGCTGCTGTTTCGCCTCGGCATTTTCCTGTTTCCTCTGTTGAACTTCGGCGGTTCGTGTCGAATCCTTCGACGGACGATCTTTATCGATCGATCGCTGATGATCCACAACTTGAAGATCACCTATCGTTTCAGATAGATCCCGATCTTCCTTGCCCCCTTGTTTCTTTATCGATATCTCCTTGGAGGGCGTTTTTCTAGGGCCTTGATTGTCGGACTCGAACGAGGATCTGCCGGAACTTCGTTTGTTGGAGGCCCGGTCTAGATCGTCAGGAGTGTCCTTTCGTCGGAACAACTCTTTTCTCGCGAGGAGCTCGCGCTCTCGCGAGACATCGCGCATTTGCTCTCTTCTCGTTGAGCGTGTTTCGACGTCTATGTTTGCGCGATCTTTATCCGACTGTCCTCCTTGAGAAGACTGTCTTTCCAGAAGGCGCGTTCTTCTCGGAGAAGTTACATCTCGAGAAGGTGTCTTTCTGATTTGACCGTCACTCTCGAAGGACGATCTACGAGAATCGCGCCGAGCAGAAGATCGTTCCAAGTCGTCCAACATTATGTCCCTTCGAAGGGACGACGCCCTCTTTAAAGCATTCTCCACCCTCTCGAAATGATCATCAGACGAGCTTGTAACTCGTACTCGACCTGTGTTAACTTTCCGATCGGAGGACTCGTCGTCGGTACTTCGCCTTCGGCGATCGCGATAAGTTCCGTTTTGAACGCGATCCAGCCGAGGATCTATCTTGGGAACCGAACGGTCATCTTGGCTGTAACGCCGTCCAGAAGAGATAGTATTGCTTTTTTGAAACTCATCATAGCTTCTCGGAGATGTCGAGTATCGTTTACTGGACGGACTTTCGGACAATTGGTCCTCGGCATTTAACGCTCTCTCTTCAGATATTAATCTCCTGAAAAAATCAATCGAGATGTGAACATNATCACAAATAAAATAAAATAAAATGTTTAAGTATTGATAAAACTAAATTTCTTTTGTAAAATTAAAATTCCGTAAATTATGAAAAAATGAATTGTTCTCAAGGAGATCAATAAAGAGCAGAAGTTAATATTAATTGCCAAATTTTGAAATCAAAGAATATGAAATATCATCAAAACTGTAATGAGTGAACAATTGTCGACAGAATTTTTTGCCAAAAGCTTTTTAATGTGTATTTGTTCATAAAGCTTTGTAAAAATAAATTTTTCTAAATATTGATTGTAATATCTACAATATGTAAGGAAGTTATTTTTCCTTTAATCTATTTCTTCTCACTTACTCTCGTCGACCTCTAGACACGAGACTTCTGGTGTCTTCGTCATGATAGTTTCGTTGTCGTATGCTTCTGGGAACGCTGCCGCGTCTACTTCTGGATCCACGGGAAAGTCTGTCGTCCATATCGGACTCGTCGGAGTTCTCGGAGCTCGCGTCTGACGGTGACCCGGGCGACCTCCTCGATCGCGATCTCGAAGCGTAAGACTTCCTGGACTTCATGCTGGGAGACGGAGACGCCGGTCTCGATCTTCTGCTGGATTTGACGCTCCTGGCCGGACTCTGCCCTCTAGAAAGAGATCCTGGATAATGCGGAGGTAGCATTTGCACTGATGGATAGCCCATAGGATATCCCCACATGTTTGGATGATGCAGGCTCACGGAGGAGCCTCCCATCGACATATCCCAGGCGTTACCTGGCGGGTACCACATCACCGGCACGCCGCCCGGCCCGAGATGTGCCATCGATTGGGCCTGAAACAATTTTATCTATCGTGAATCTTCCCGAGCGTTTCAGATTTAAAAAATTTTTAATATACCGTCTTCTTCGAATATTTAAAGGATAAAAAAGAAAAAATTAATAATAGTACACTGAGAGAAATGTTTTGTATTATGAACCGAAAGTTTTGTTGATATATGCTCAAGAAATTTAGTTGCTGTAAACAAATATATTATTTGCTTAATATCTTGTTAAGTTGTTTTGGTTTAGAGAACAAAACAGTTTTGTTCTCTAAACAATTCTGTTTTGTTCTCTAAATCAAAATGACTTAACAAGATATAAGCAAATAACATATTTGTTTACAGCAACTAAATAAATTTCTTGAGCATATATCAACATAACTTTTGGTTCATAATACAAAACTTTTCTCTCAGTGTAAGATCAATAATAAAGATAAATTAATAATATTTGAGATGAATATTTGATTGAGAATACCTGATGCATTCCCGAATTCCACATATGAGCAGCTAAATAAATTTCTTGAGCATATATCAACATAACTTTTGGATCATAATACAAAACTTTTCTCTCAGTGTAAGATCAATAATAAAGATAAATTAATAATATTTGAGATGAATATTTGATTGCGAATACCTGATGCATTCCCGAATTCCACATATGAGCAGCGGTCAAGTCGCAAACGCTAGCTGATTGTATCATGGTTCTAGGTGGCGGCGGAGGTGGAAGTGGCGGTGCCGGTTTCGGACTGCCTACGCTGAGCGGTCTTCCGCTCAAAGTATCCCTCGCATCAGCGGACGGGTGTCGTCGCCTACTTGCGTCTTGAGCTCTCATCACCTCCTGATATTTTCTATATCTCTCCTGAAAATTCGCATTTTTTTTATTCCAGTTTTAAAAATCAAGAATAAAATTGTCAAAGATTCAGCAAATGACCAACGATATAGAATACAAAATTGTCAAAAAATATCTATAAAATTGTAAAACTGGAAATAATTTCACGAATATGCATAATAATTTAATTTAAAAAATAAAGACAAGTAAAATTTCGAGATTTAATCAATAAGTAATTTATAAGTACTTATTATTTTATTTATTAAAACGCAACAAAAAATTTATAATTTTTGAGAACTTTTTTATTTACAAATATGTTTCATAATTGTAGCGATTTTTTAGATTCGATTCTTTTAAAGTAAATGCTATTTATTCTTTAATAGTTAATATAATTTTAATTTATAATTTTATACGATATTATAATTCTCCTTACCTGTAGAGTAGTCATTTTGTCTGTTCCTATTCCAGAAGCATCGTTGGAAGATGTGTTTAAAGTATTTGTAGATTTCGATATTCTTGAGCTCGAGTCCGGCGGCATTGGTTTTGCATTGGAAAAATTGCGCTTCAAGCTCCCGACCTTGTCGAGCGAAGGGAGTTGCGCAGATCCTTTGATTAGCGCCGATTTAGCCTAAGCGCGAAACTTTAACTTAATCACATATCGTGAATATAAGGAGGTAACAACACTCGGAATATGTTGTCGAGGACTGTAGATGTTTGTTTGTGAAACAGCGCTGATATTGTTATTCAAAAAAGACGTCAAGTTTAAATAATCATGACGATGGTAATGTTAAAGCTCTTCTCTAGAAACAGAGTCTTCTAAAAAAAAAACATAGGCTTAAAAAAGAACAAATAAATAAATAAATAAATAAATGTGCAAGCTGCTTTATCTCTGGATATTAATGCGTCGAGAATATTATAAACAAAGATCTTATAAACAGTACGCCATTAAGAAAAAAAAAAATTATCTGTCATTTTGTGAGCGTGGCAGGTAAGCAGCTGGATGGAAAGTCCGTCTAGGCTGAAAAGAAGGCGGGGTACGCCGTGTGTAAAAATAAGCCATAATGGTACCACCGTAACGGTATACCGGAAATACGGAGTGATACGGATGTCGATGGAAGATCGTAATCGCGTGCGAGAATGATCGTGTTCACCGTGTTCACCGTAGCCTGCCATATTCACCACTCCGCAGGGATCATCCGCGGTAAAAGCGATTACACGATACGACAAATGCCCCGGTATTACGGCGACGCCGACGCGCTCCGTTCGCGTTTTCCGCGTCATTACGTCAGCGACAGAACTGGAAGAGAGAACGGGTTGAGTGAATACGGCATCAGTGTTTTGCGGCAACATGGTGTATTAAAAAGCAGCACGTCAACATGTACAATAGAATTTGAACGTAAAATAGAATTTGAATTGTAGAACAATATCAACGATCATTTAAGGCTCGCAGGGGCAGGAACACTTAAGAAACGCCTCGGTGTGACGTTTTTCTTTTTTTTTTTTTCGAGTAAAAGCTACATCGCCTCGACCAACAACATCGAGAGGAGAGAATTCAGCATTCAGCGATCCGACTCGGTGAACACCCGGCGCGACGGAGACGAGGTCGGATTTGGCGATAAACAGCTGCCCTGACCCGGAGTTAGTCACTGATCCAATCTTGGCGAGCGTCGCCAAGAGGCAAGACGCTCGATCGCGAAAATTCATTGGCCGTACAGTGCAACCTGATCTCCGTCGAGCTCGAGTAATCCCGAAGCCGATCCTTGGGCGCGCGGACGCTGAGGAACATCGTTACGACTGGCGTCAGTGCCTGGAAGAAGATTCACGAGCAGTCGAGGGGGTTCAGGCCAGGACGCAGCCTACCTGAGTAGCCTTGCGATTCCTTCGCGGCGGCGGCACTGGCGGTGGATTCAACAGGTTCTCCCCCTTCGGCGGGAGCGGCGGTCTGCTTCTGCTCGCCATGTCGGTCAGGATCCGTCTGCGGACGTGGCCCTTCCGCTTCGGGTGTTTGTGGTTCATGTCGTCGCAGGCCTCGCAGTAGTTTCCGTTGCACGTGTCGCAGCGCGCGAACACGTTCTCGGTGCCGCACAGGGCGCACTTACCGGCATTCGATTGGGGCATCGAGGGTTTCTGGGCTTGCGGTCGGGTCGGAAACTCGATGATCTCGTAGTCGGGGTCTCCGCAGTCCCCGGAGAGCGACGGCGGCGGGATTTTCGGGGGCGTCGGGGGTCGATGATGCTGCTGATCTGCTTCCCGCTGCTGCTGCTGCTTTTTTTTCATCAAAGAAATATATTTACTTTAGAGATCAATAGCGTATCGATATGAATAGATATGTTCATTGTAGGATCAAATAAAAGTATATAAAACAAATGATTTTTCAATAAATATAATATCAGCACCTTTTTATTTCCTACGGCAGTTATAAAAATTAGAAACAAAATGTGGTTGAAAAAGAAACCTACCATGACCCAATGGGGCATGGATCTTGCCATTCGCAACTTGGTGGACGGATTCGATATGGCCATCGGTCGCCATTTTTCAGCTCCCGGGTTCTATGCAATAATAACAGAGCTTTATTAATTTCTTCTTTCAGGTTCATGACGATTTATTCCAAAAACATGCAAGAGTCATTGGTGCATCTTCGTCATATTTATTGTTTAGATTGTTGCACTTACAATAATTTCTGGTAAAAAATTTTACTTATGAAAAATGGCGTTGCATGTGAGATATGTATTAAAAATAATATATATAATAAAATTATTATAATATAATATAAGTAGATTTAATTAATATAAGTAGATTTAATTACAGATCTAGCAACGCTGACAATGTACGCAGCTCAGAAACAACAGCTAGAATGCCTCGTTTTGCTTCAACTAGAGTATCAAAAGCCTAAGCGACTTCAAAGAGCTCTCTCTCTGGCTTTTCTACCGCCAACAGAGTGCCAAGTGTGAATTGATGTCATCGCACCTTGGGCTCGCGCGTCTGAAGCCTAAATAATTTCGGCATCGCTGCCGCATCAAGTCTGTACAAGTGGGCACCGTCGCGGGAAAGCGTGACGTCAGAGCGGTGATCCACCGCCGGAAGCTGGACCGATCCGCGTCTATTTTTGCGGCCGGGAAAAAGCGTGTTCCGCGTCTAGAAATAAAGCCGAGCCGCGTGGAGCGAGACGCTATTTTTTTTTCAGGGCGTGGGTGACATCGGAGATGATATCTTTCTTCCTACACGAAGTATCAAACACGAATAATTAATTTTAATTTCGAGATTATTTTGAGTCACATTTTTAGATAGAATGCAATTGATGGAGAGGCGGACGACCTAAATAAATCGGTTACAAGAATATCTGGCATTTATATTTAGTTATCATACATCCCGTCTTCTCTGCCCACTTGTTTTGTTACATCCTTTTATTAAGTTGCAAAGCTTGTCGAGTAATCCGATCAATGAAAGATAACATCCGTATGACGTTATCCAAAATAGGACAACGGAAATAAACGTAGCCACACCGTGAAAAGCTTTCGCTCGACAGCCGCGATGAGACGGGGAGTTGGTTTCTTGAATTAGAGTCGATCGTATCTTTAGAACATTCACTCTTCTGTTCCTCTTGTAGCACAAATATTTTCCTATTTTTATTTCTATTTCATGTCAGAGAAATCAACCACAATAAAATATATATGAACGGTGTGGCCAATTACAATTTATAATAATTTCCTCATTAAGACCTTCATGGCGTAGCGTCGTAATATCGAAAGACAGTAAAACTCTAATTTATTTAATGAAATTAATTAAAGATATACTGCGTGTATATTATTTATTCTATTTATTTTACTGTTAAATTTTTCCTTTACAATCACTTTACAATCCAGAAATTTTGTCCCAAAGCGTGACGGGATAGAAAAAAGAACTAGAAATGCAAATCGAGCGTGCATCGCGAAACTATTTCTCGTTGAGATTGCATACGACTGTGCAAGCTGGAAATCATCCAACTTCTAGTTTATCCGAGAGAATTTCTATCCGCGAACTTCTTTCACGTTCAGACACGTCTCGAATTTTATTCACGTTTCGAGTTTAAATGATCTATTCGCAGGACCCCCAGATGCAATTTGAAGATCCGTTTATATTTTCGTCACACTTCCGGCAGCGATGCGCGATATCGCATAGTTACGGAATAATTAGACAATAGTTAGCATGCGTGACACAATCCGGTAAGGGATCTCGAACCGGAAGTAACTGTCAGACACAGTCGGAACACTCTACAAGTTACAGATAACACGTATGCGCTAATTCGCAAGCCTAACTTTCCGCGTAGCAGTAGTGTGAGAAACAGATCCTGCTTTATCTTTCGTTACGTTATTCCAATAGTCGCTGGTACCCGCATAGGGTAGATGCACGAATACAGCACTACGAGACTGGTAAATTACGAAGTAACGACATGGATTTTAGATGCGATGCATTAAGTTATTATCCTCGAAACGAATTTGCCTTTCTGTCTTCTTTAATTAAAGCAGAACGTTTAACATTTATTTGAAAATGGTTGAATTAAAAATTTCAAAATCTTTTATTTGTTTCGTAGAAATACAGAAGTATAGAAACTTGTAAAAATCTGTTGAATATTTACTATGTAATATCATAAATTATTCTCAAAAAGATTCTTTTATTATATTCTTGTTTATCTTTTATATGTATATCTTTAGAATTGAGATTATAATTATTTGTAGTTTTTAAAAATAGAGATGCCTACGATCAGCTGTTCTTTGTTCGATATTAGATATTCAAACATTAAAAAAAAAAAATTCTGATTAAAAACGGACAAATCAAAAAATCTAGGATTGATCAAATATTCTGGTTATTATAATAGAAATTCTGATTATTACAAGTTATAAAGTATGGAGTTCTATTATAATAACCAGAATTTCTATTATAATAACCAGATTTTAATCAATCAATCCTATAAGATTTTCTGCTTCGTCGGTTTTTAATCAGAATTTTTTTTTTTAGTGAGTGCAAAGTATTTAATTAATCTCATCTCTTAAATCAGAAATTTATTGATGCTCCTCATTGTGTCTCACAGACAAAGTTAAATGTATGCGCCGTGCGCACTCCAATTTGATGCACCATGCGAGCTCCGATTTAGATAATCCGTATCCACGACCAACGGCCGACCTATCGTCACAGATCGTTTCGTGGATCACATCGATAAAGCACTGGGATCTTGAGGAATTGGCCAGTAACTTTTCTATTAACAGCTTATTGTTCGCAATATTCCTTATTGAAAAAAAATGTCGCTCACGATGCAATTCTACATCTCCTAATCATCCCAAAACTTGTGGTATCACATCAATTTGTTTGTTATCCTTATTGCGAGCAGCGTGTCCTTGTTTCTCTCTTAAGAAGAAGAAATGGCGTGAAACAGAAATACCGTTACGGAAATCCTCAAAGCGGAAGATGCACCGGGGATTGCACTCGGAACGAATATCGACACTCACGTTCATGTGGGAGACCTCGCCGGGGATGACTTTTCCGATTTTTCTCGGGAACTGGTCCGCACGATACTGGGCCCTGTCGCCGATGCTGACTTGGACGGCGCTGTTCGTCCGCGGGCGGCCGTTGCATCGCCGCCGAAATCTATTTCCGTAACGCCGCGTCTGCTGGACCGCTGCCACCGCTGGTTCCCGCCGTGGTCTCCTCGTTCGCGTAAATATATCGCGATGCTCGCTGTGTGCGCGCTGCTTAGACGTTAGAACTGGTATTGCTTTAGAAACTACAGCTACGTCCATCTCGTTCCGAACGAAAACAATGACCACTCTTTTCTACAGTTCTTCAAACAGGCAAATATTTAGATGAGGTATTTTTACAGCGCTTCTTCACTTCCGATATTTCAGTTAATAAATGTCTAATTAAAATTCCAGGGAGATCTAAGAAGTAATTTTAAAGAATAAAGTTATTCTCTTTAAAATTAAAAAAATTTTGTTAGGAGAACAAAGAAAAGACTTTCATAATTATATCTATTTTACTCTGAACAAGAAACTTCTTCTTTAATTTTTTAAATATGTAGACATTCGATATGTGATTCAATATGTTAATAGTTCTTTTTAGTTCCTAATACGTATTATATATTTTAGTTATTATAATTCGATTCAGAAAACTATAACGAAAAGTCTTAAGAGTAATTTTTAAGAATAAAGTTATTATATTAGAAACTAAAAAATTTATAGGTAAAAGAAGAAAGAGTTTATCTATAGTTACGTTTTTCTTGCTTCGAGTGAAAACAATAGCCGCTCTTTTCCTCGATTCTTAGAACAGGCAATATAAAATATTTCTCAATATTACATATTTCAGTTATTAAAGTTAAACTTCAGAAGCAATCTTCTTAAGATTGAGACTACAGTTATCATCTTAGAAATTAAAGAATTTTTGAGAGAAAAAAGAAAGCAGGAGAAGGAGAGGGAGAATATTGATGTATAGCATCAAAAAATCTGCAATTATGTAAATCGCACGAGAATATATTAACGGAATGTCGATGCGACATTAGCCCAAATTGACCGGTCGCAGTTGACCGTTTGACTTATGTCCAATCCGCAAATTTACATGGTAAATTTGTTGGCACGCCCTGCTGTTACCGTGAACATTCACATTTAACGTGAGAGGATCGTCATACGAAGATATTATTTGCTTATCGCATTCCAATAAGAAGATACGATGCACTTCCATTGACTCTGTTGAGCCACGCGATTCTTAATTGATCTCGCTGCTTTGTTACACGGCATCTCGCCGTTATTACAAGGCATGTACACGGAAATGAGCTCGGCGCATTGAAACGTTAGGACTAAATGGAGTATAACAGAGCGTATAAACTTCTAGTAACGGTCGGGCAGTAAGTAATCTGTCGTTGCATCATTGCTTCTCTCTCTCTCTCTCTCTCTCTCTCTCTCTCTCTCTCTCTTCGCTCTCTTCTCTTCCAGCAAATCGCTTCCCACGTACGCGCGACATTCACGCATCCGTGTGTGGGCGCGCACACGTGCTCTTACGCGCGACGATCTTGCGCTTTCTGCCTAGAAATGGTGACTCCGAGGAAACGGATGATACAAGAAACATTTTTAAACCGCGCGACATCCGATGCAAAACAGTGACCTTTTCAGATTCGCAATTCCACAAGTTGTAGCCGCGCCGATAAACAGCTCGCTCTATTCAACTCTGTTAGTAGCTTCATTAATTTTATATAATATATATAATATAACCGGTCCTTGTAAGTATACATTTGTTGCCACATCTGTCGGATCATCGTGCTAAGTCACTACATTAAGCCATTACACGTTGCAGTTGCGGCATAATTATGAGATAACGTCCAGCAAATAAATTATACAGTTATTCTAAGGATATCATAATATCATTTGCATGATACTACGAACGATATACTTTTTATAAACGTAGTTTTATCTATAATTAGAAGATCCTTTATCGTCGCGGCCGCTTTTAACGCTGATATAATCAGAGATTGTAACGTCTCATAAAATTCTAATTCTTCCGGGGTTTCCCCATAAAATATGACGCAGGTAATAAAATTGATCGAGCAGGAAATGGCTCTCCTGGCCGCGCGCGAGCTCCTGATGCGCGGAAAAACATTTTTACTTCTATCCTTCAAAGAGAAACGGGGAGAGAATCCGTCCTGAAAAGCAGCATCTGGCCACGCGATAACGTCGTCGCGGGCGACGGTCCTCGCCAGGTGAGCGCGCACGGGAGAGTGACCGTTACGCAGGTAGGACGCAGGTAGGCCGCAGGTCGGTTCTCCAACTATAGCGCCACCTGAGCCGATCCGTCGTCGGTGCCTCAAAATGGCCGTTCCTCTCACCTCAGACCTTCCTGGAACGTCGACGGAGGCAGGTGGCGATATTCAGGTCCGATCTGACTCGCGAGGCCGCCTCGCTTAGTGCCGAGACCTCATTCCAGGTGGCGAATCGCCGAAACCGTGTCACCGCGAAGAGACCGTTCGTGTCGCGCCGCGCTGGAAGGTCGAAAGTGGCCGCCGTGCGTGTAATCGCGCGAGAGTAGTCGCACGCGGAGGAGAGCACCCGGGAGAGTACGCGGCGTATTCCGTGAGGCGAGGAAATCCGGCATCCGGGAATCTCGTGGGATCTGATCGCTGGAGACTCCAGTTCTATTCCGTTCGATCGCGCGGCGATCGGTATCGCGTTGCGATCGCTGGTGAACAGGTGGACCCCCGCGCGACTGGCTCCTACACGCCGTTCCCTCCTCGCCGAGAACGCGCCCGCGCGCGCGCGCGCGTCCGCGAATGCCAGTGCGAGGCACGCGAAACGGAGCGAGGCGCGCTCGCCTGGTGATTTCGATGCGCGGTACGGAAATAATCGGTAGACCGAAGGGGACCGCGAGTGATACCGCGCGCGCGGTCGTTACGTAGTGGCTCCGAGGCTTAACGTTACCTTGATACGATTTACCACCTGGAGCCGCGGAGCAGTTTAGCGCCCAGGGCGATACCGGACGACTCCGAGAGGAGGAGACATGCCTGGTGGCGGTCACGGAAGTCATCGAGACTGCTCGTGGACGACGACGCCGAAGCGGGGATTATGAGGACGTACGTATCGAGGGATAAGTCGCGCGACGTATTGCGTTTTCGGAAAATCGGAGTCGCTCCACTTTTACTCGGAGCGGAATTGCCGCTCCGCGCTTCTGTGATTCCCGACAGACGACCGTGTAGAAGGAAATTTACGCCGTGCACTGAGTGCAAGGAGGAATCACCGGTATTTGTGATTGACTGAATGATCTGTGATTAATGGTTGTCTGTCTTCTGATGATGGTGTATTAATTCTGAAACTTTTCGCGGTGGCATGCCTTGTTAATTCGCTGCTATTTAATCGAGTAGGAAAGTCGAGCCTAGTTACAGATCTTCGTGGATAATTGGGCAATTTCTCTAAGTTACAGTAATTATTTAACAGCACCCGGCTGGTGTGAAACCTGTCTGTTCGCGAGAGTACCGTGGGACCAAAATTAGGACATGTGCATGGATACGTTAACGGCTCGTATCGTGATATTCATTTGCATTGCAAGTTTAAAGTATTCCACACTGAGAGAAAAATATAGATATTTTTGGCTTCAATCATAAGTTTATAATATTTCTAATAATAAATATGATTAACTTAACTATATGCATCATTATGTTAACCATAATTATCGTTAGAAATATTATAAAATTGTGGTTGAGCCAAAAGTAACTATATTTTTCTCTCAGTGTAGATCACAGTATTGCCATTATATCAAATTTTGTTCTGTAACTTTGCGAAAACGTTTCTAATGAAAAATCAAAAGATCAAAATCTTTATCAGAATTCGATATGCTTCATAAGTCAATTAAAAAAGATGGACTTCTCATTAACGTCGATCGAGTTTTCAGTTTAATTAATTTTTACATTATTAATCCAAATTAAAGTTAATAGGTATCAACGAAATCAATATTTAATATCTTAAAAGATGTTCAGTGTATTTTTTTCAGTGTATTTAATTCTACGTTAGTTATATTATTTAGAACGATGCGCCGATTTTCACAAATCTTTTTTTGCAGTAGATTCCTTCGTGCCACATAAATACATTCGCAAGTACGACAGAAATCTTGCGTGATATCTGCAATCCTTTTTCCTGTTATAAAATTTTATCGTTGCTTAAAAAAAATTGACGTAAATCTACTAGCAGTAGGATTAAATGCCGCGATATTTCTTCCTGCATTCGCGCGCAGCGCGTCCCGTTACCTCGTTGTTTTCGCAAAACAACGTTCCAACGCGCATATCCGAATCGAGAGTTGCGGCCGCATTCCCCGCGATTTACCTCATAATAAAGTTTCTCGTGTCTCGCGGCGTGCGTGGCAGGCGAGACACGCGTGCGTGCGGCGCGCATAAATACTTAGAAGAAGGTGGGCCAGAAATGGGGACACACGGGGCATTCGAATCGGGCATTATCACGCGATAAACGGCGCGAGGAGTGTAATAAATAATTTTTACGTTGCGCCAAAGTTCCGCGAGAACTTCGCGCGTCTCGCTTTCTTCCTTACTTTTCCGAAAGCCGCCGTCGATCTCGTCCCGTCTCGTCTCGTCTCGTCTCGTCTCGGCGTACCGGAGCGGAATTTCATCGGCAACCAAGAAGCCCCGCTCGGATCACGCGAATCGCGTGGGCACGCGTAGGTGCGATTACGCCATCGGGCTTTTTGTAACGAGCGCCGCGATAAATGACGCGTCGCTCTCTCGACGGATCGCCGGAAGACGGCATAATTTATAAAGGTGCAACGCGCCATTACGCGATCCTTCGCATCGGCGGCGGTCCGCTCCTCGCTCCGGAGTTATGCAATTCGCCATAATCGTACCGCCTCGGTCGCATTCCTCGGAGAGTCGCTGTTCTCCGCGTACGCAAAGCGCCGATTGCCGCTTGATCGCAGGGACGGAGCCGGACGGAAAGTAAGCGGAACGTAAGCTTCGAATCTCCGGAGCGGTCGACAGACGGATTGTCGTTTGGAATATTTATTGGTTCTTTTAAAATTGAACGCGATCCCTTTAACTCTTTGAGACACAGTGGTAGCCCAACACTGAAAAAAAATTCTGGTTAAAAACGGATGAATCAGAAAAATCTTGTAGGACTAATGAAATATTCTGATTATTATAAGTTATAAAGTATTGAGTTCTGTTATAACAACTAGAATTTCTATTATAACCAGAATATTTAATCAATCCTACAAGATTTTTCTGATTCCTCCGTTTTTAACCAGATTTTTTTTCAGTGAGGCTACCACCTTTTTCTTTTCTTTCTTTCTCTCTCTCTCTCTTTGGAATCTTCACACTTTGGTCTTATTTTTAGTTCCTTAGATATCGTAGACTTAAAAAAATACAGAAATGATAATGGGAAATGTTATTATAATATTCTAGGGTTGTTATAAATAAATAGATAAATTTTTTTAATTCTTTCCGATACAAAAATTCATGCCTCAAAGGATTAATATATCCGTTCGTTGAAACGCCCGCTCGGGCGCTTCCGTGCGTCGTCGAGTCGAGACTTGGAAAAAGTCATCCTCCGTGCCTGCTCGCGCAAAAGTCGCTCGCGACGGCGAAATTTATGGGAATTTTACGATTTCCGCACGTCGCCGGCGCGCGTCGAGCGCGGAGTAAAATGCGCGGCTTAATGAGACGCGTTAAGGATTTCCGTTACGAGAGCGAGCGGCGCTCGGTCGGGCGAGGGATGCTCGAGTAGCATTCCATTACGAAAATTATCCATTCCGATTGAAACGTAGCTCTCGCGCGATGACGTGTCAAAAATTGCCGCGGGACGGGCGGGAGGATTACGACGGGGTCGATTTATCATATTCTATTAGCGGGTAACAGGACTTACACCTGTGCGCGACGGTCGTAGATATCGCGGGTAACTCGATGCAAGACGCTATCGGGCACAGTTGCGTCATAATCAATATTACGCATTATTAGTTCCATCGCCGGGGCAGTTACCGGCGTAGACTGGCTGGATTATATACAACCCGCTGCATTACGGCATAGACATTAGCCGGTCGATAAAGTTCGAGCTGTATATGCGCTAACGATCGCATCGAGTATCTGACAAAATGAGAATTCGATACGCGAAAACAGTGAGATGCGAAAGTAAATTGCGAAGGACGAATTCACCAGCAGTTTCCAAATGTAGGAAGTCGCCGTTGTTACGATTGTACACACACAGAAAAATATATTCATTCTACAGACGAGAAAAGCAATTACTTATTTTATTTGATTTCAGTAATTGTTTTCTTCAGCTAAGAATATTTTCTTAATAATAGATACACTCGTTACAAGTTCAAAATATGTTTTAAGCAAATGTGATGCTAATGATGACTTTATGATAGATTTGCAGATATATAAACTTATCATGAAATATTTAGAACAAGTATATTTACGTAAGTAGTGTAGATCTTTCTGTGTTATATTTAAATTATAGATTTTGATGAATCTTCGTGCGCGTGGCGTACACCTCATACATATGTATATTTCATTTAATGGCACCTCATTAATAATAGAAAAAGATACGCTCTTCGCTTGTCGCTCAATATAAAAATAAGTTCAACATAAATAAATCTTTTACGACGGTCCTCTGGTGCACTTCTCGGTTTTAGCCGAGAGTCAACGAACTATCCCGCTGCGGCGAGAGCAGGTCGTACACACCGTGGCCTCATTTACAAAGAATTAGCTCATACTCTCGCGATGCGAGGATCGCGATACGCGCGGCGACGTACAAAATGCTTTCTCCCGATATGGCGGCGTGCACCTCGTGCTCGCTCTTCGGAAAGAGGAAACTTTCCGATACGTTCCATTGGCACGTCATCATCCGGGACCGCGATCGCCTCTACCGCACGCATCAGATTCAATCGTGGCAAAGACTTCGTTAGAAGTTACAGCCGCGAAAGTAAAAAAAAAAGAACAGGGGCAACGACCTCATCAATTGGCTGTGAAAAACCTGATTCGTTGTTTCGTGAGAGAGAAGGAGAACTGGAGATTAGGCACGTGTCGCGTTTTATGAATGCGTTGCTAATAACATGTCGCAAGCGCTATTGTCCTAATCGACTGTACAAAGAATTTGCCGTAGTGCTCCGTGAGCGTTTCCGCGAAGCCAATTGCAGTTTCTAACAGTCGATTAAATTCTTATTTTCGAAGCTCACAATCAGTATAGAAATTTTCATTTCATTTCCAGCTGTCGTAATGCTTCTGAGTTTCATAGAATGCATGGTTTCGTATTTATTTACTTTATAATTAGCTTATCTTATCCATTTTATAAAAAAAAATGTACAGCTAAAATCAAGCAACGTTAGCTTTGCTTAGCTAAATGTTTACTCAAAATGTTACTCAGCAGCGAGGGAAAGTCGAGAAATAATTTAGCGTCTATAAAATATCAGTTCTAAATGATGTTTATTTGATTGCCGGTGGTTGTAATGGTGGCGGTATTATAAGAATTTAGAAAGCATTGCGGTCAGATAGAGGCAAGAAGTAGTGCGTTCAGTCAATTTAGGTGGCTATACTATGTTTTTTCCATAACTCGGTTTTACAGGGAATTGACAACCAATTTTAAAATGAATAAATTGGAGAAAGAAATCAATTTATGTATCGATAACAAATTATTTTTCTTTAAAGCAGAAAATGTCGATGCACGTGCGATACTCCAGCATTTAGCTCTTATTTATCGTTACGTTTATGGCTTTACATTTTTGCACCTGCGTGCGCATTTAATAATATATAATTATCGGGCTGAGATATATCGCGAGAGAAACGACCGAGATGATGCATTAACAGATCCGCAGTTATGTATTGATATGGGAACTCGTGATAGAAATTCGATTAAATGCTCACAGCCGATACGCCATACGTGGGAAAATCTCGACGTTACCGTAGGCATATCGCTGTCATTAAGCATGTTGCAACTGCCCCTTTAGTCGCCCACTTCGTGAGGTATTGGCAATGATTCGTTGCAAAATTTCGCAGGAAAGTGTCGGCGGTTCAGGCGCGCCTCGTGTGTACCCTTCATTCTCGGATCTTAGGACGGATATTATCTTTCAAAACCCTCGCGGAGCGCACCGAGGACTTGGCAACGCATCCGATGCGACAGATGCGTCGATAGAATTAGAAATTCCACGATAAAGCCCAGCTGCACACGCGATAACGGTGTGCAATTTGGGCTCGCCGGCAAGAAAACTCGCTACATTGTCGAATTGGAGCGTAAAACGAGCTACGTTCGCGTGTTACGAACGCTGAGAAGACCGCCGGCGTAATTAATAGTTGCAAACTAATTATTGCGTATAATTCCTTCACGTGCGTTTGATTCCCACCTTCGGCATCTCGCATATTCATATCCGGTGTGCGAAAAGAGATTATTAAACTCATACCGGCGGCTTTACTTAAGTAATTTTAAAGCCATACAAAAAATCAACTAGCAGGCTCAAAGTATAGACGGTATAAGAAATATAGAATTAAATGTGCATCCTTATAAACTCGATCTTAATCCGTTATTTCCATCAAGATTAACTAAATAAAAATTCTACCGTTTTAATTACTTATCTGTTTTGTTACGAAAAAAATGTTGTCCCTTTTATACGTATTTTCTTCCTTAAACATAGAAATCAAAAAACAGAAATCATAGCAAATCCAATTACGCGTATAATTAGGAATTAAATTTCATACGCACGTCAAATTTTACGATCAGGACTCGGGAATAGATCGGCTGGTGACACTTTCCTCGAAGAAAAAATCAAAGAGAAATTAGAAATGTACGGTTATGCTACGTGAGTCATGCGCCGATCTCTAAACAGCCTGTAATGCCCAGTTATTCGTCTCGCCGGCGCGGCGTCGCCTTGTATTTATCCCGGCGGTGAGAGGTAATTTCTCTATTCCCTGATCGAGGCCTTTAATTTTCAAGGTCGCACGCATCGAGAGCGAAACACTGCGCCGTACGTGAAGACTGCAGCGAGCGGTGATCAGGACGAGGAGCCGGAGAATTCCGGTCGCGGAAAGAGTGTACCGGGTTCAGCAGGGCGGTCCGTCCGGGCGGGCATCATGTATCGGCCGAACTTCTACGAGAGCACGTGTCTGAGATGCGCTCAGACCGTCTACCAGGTCGACAGGGTCGGTCCCTTGAAGGACTTTACGTTTTTCCACGCGGGCTGCTTCAAGTGCGCGATCTGCGGCACCAAGCTCACCCTGAAGACCTACTACAACAATCAGCACACAATCAACGACAAGGAGGTGTACTGCAGCAGTCATGTGCCCAAGCCCGGGCCTGGGACTCTGGATGGGTCGAGCGTGGGCATCAGGAGCGCCCTTAACGTACCTAGAAGCGGCTACGTTAACGAGCAGATCAGGGCGGGAGGCGCGTCGCCGCGCGGCGTCTATCCACCTTGGTGAGTGATTGTTTCTGTATTTTCAATTTGTATGCACGGGATGGTAATTCATCTTTAATATAAATCCCAAACTAATACAGTAACATTAAATCTTGAAAATTTATGAATGCGATATATCGCGATCTCTTCAAATTCTTTTCTGTCGCACGTGTAACATTGCGTGTAAGGCGTTATCTTAAGCTCGTTATCTCGCTTCCCCGATCCGGTCTCGAATAATTAGAAATTTATCCTATCACAGACGGATATTTAATGCATTCCCGTTTGCTTATCACGTCTGTCTTATCTTAGTTTTTACATTTTTTGTTAAATTATGACTGTGGAATAGTACAGTATCTTTCGTCTCAGTATCTCTGATTCATTCTATGAAAGAAGAAGTCGGTAAATAAATAACGGAAGATATGCTTAGATTGTTCGACTCGCAATATTAACGAAATTAAATTTTTTAATAAGCTTAAACTGAAAGCCACGCATATTTTTCTTCAGCAACCGTTATCGTCCGAAATGTAAAATAATAACTGTATGTAATATATATATAAGAGGTATTCTCTCTCTCCTCCAGAAGAATGTCAGAAGTAATTTTGGCGCTATGCTACGATAACAAATCTCAGCATAATGGCTCTTTAAATGCCCCATTGTGAACGTATCTGTTTTCTTTCAGCAAATAATAGGTACTCGCGAGTCATTCAAGTTTGTAAAACGTTGCATAGATTTAAATACGTAACACTCTCAACCGAGCTCATTTAAATCGTAAATAGGCACGTGGCTAGATTCTTCACCTCAATTTCCTATATTAAAGAACAATGCGATACTTTACAACACGTGCCATCGTTTTCTGCGCGTCACTGTATATTCTAATTTCGACGATTAGCAAAGGTAATCTCGCAGGAAAGTGTCTCGCGGCCACCGACTTTCAGTTTAAATATTCCACGAATCTCTTATCTTTTCTCGCTAGGCTTTCCTTTGTGCTCGAAAAACACAAATGTACAGAGCACAAAACACAATTTTAATGGCGTTTCGACACTAGGAACGCATTGAGGCTACGGTAGAATTTATGTCTAATTTCTCCACTTTCCCTTTGTTGTCGATCGAAAGACGCTGCTGGAAATAATAGCACTCGACCTCTCGAAATCGAGTTTCGCGGAAAATACGTACAAGTGTAACTAACACGCTTCGTTTAAATTTCTTCATGGCCTTGGTAATCCTTCGTTTCAATCTGCAATTCAGTGAATGGAAAATTATACGAAATCATTTTCTATAAAATTATGAGCTGGAGATGTTTAGATATAATATAATGTATTTGGAAAATACCTCTTAGAAACTCGGACAATATATATTTTAAAATTATTTATGCGTTTACACTTTTCAAATGGAATTATATCTTTTATGAGAATTCGTGAGAATTTTGCCAGCGGGTGATGAGATAATTGCTTGAGGCACACACAATAATTTCGCGAAAATTATTAGTCATATATATACATTCTTTGGCTCTGTGTCATCTCACGGTCTTTTGTTCTGCACTAGTCATCTCACTCCAACGTTATGCAATAAGATTACTTTGGCCTTAATCCGACGAAGTCTGGAATGAAGTCTGAGTAGCCGACAGTTTTACGTACGAATGCTGCACTTGGTCTTTAACCTGAATGCTAATGAGCGCTTGTACTTCTTTCTACGGCGACCGTATTAAGCGATCGTATGAGGTGATTACACGAGTTTTATTACATTCTACAAAGTCGCACTTTATATGAGCATTAACGGAATCGAGTGAGAATCAGAATCGAGATGAAAAGGGGGAGATCGATAAATTTCATAAACGTGATGCGAAATTGAAACGCTTTAGTTTGGTATTTTATCGCCGTGAGAAACGCTCTCTCCAACTTCTACATGTTTGTAAAGCCAGCCAGAGTCAATATAAAGCTGGTATGTCAATATAGGATCAAGAAATCCCTTCCGTTCCTGTAATAAAGAAAATATTTCTAAAACAGGAGAGAAATTCAAATGTATACCATGCCTATAGCGTGCGAAGTTCTAACGTGAATAATTCTCAACAGACATTTACAATTTACGCTTATCAGGGAAATTAATCTGATTTCAGTATGTCAGCATCATATTAAGAAATCGCGATCGCGAGATTCGATTAAGTAAATATCGCGATATCGCAAGAAACGCGCTGCATCATATCACCTGGCATAATCGCCGGATCCGCACGTTATTATTGCAATCTGGTTGCCGCTAGAAGCGTGTGCCTAACGCATATTCGTGTTAGAGGCTGCCGCGGTCGCGTATCGCCGAGACCGCTTGGAGTTATTGGTATTTCAATCGTTCGCTCGCCTGTCGCCTGCTTTAACATCTCTCCATGCGACACCACACATGCACACGCGTGCGTTTCGCGTGCCTTTTTATGGCCATTGCTTCGCAAAAGTCGTACGCTCGCGCCTACATGCATGCGTTACGCGAAGAGATTCTTGCCGACGTGGCTTTACTTCAGCTTCTCGTTATTTAACTTTCAAGTCCTTTATTATATTTTCATTATATTTGTTATATTAACACATTCTCTATATCGTTTTAATTATATCTATCTAATTTTAGATCAATTATTTAATTATCTGAGAAATTAATAACTCTTGAATAATATATTTACTAAAAATGCTGTTATAATTTTTTGCATTTATTTTTCTTCTTCTAATATCGATATTCTTATAATGAGCTTAAGGAAAGATGTAGCTCTTATTTCTTTTTATAATTATTACACTACACTGTGAACTCCTATGGATTGTCACTGTTGCTACTCAATATTCGGTTTATAATTTGACTAAAACAATGTATACGTGGAGTTAAATTAAATAAATTAACAATATGTTGTTAATTTATTTAACTTCACACGTTAATCAAAATTTTACCATCAAATTAATGAAATATTGAGTTAGGAGCAGTGGCGACCTATTAATAGTTAAAAATAACTCAAATTGAGTATAATTTGACACTATGAGTTTAACAGTGCGTTCTAACTTTCACATTCCTTAAAAAAAAAGCTCCTTAGAAATCCTCTTCAGGGCTCGTTTGGTAGGCGATTACTGACCCGACCGTTTGGCGAATCCGATACTGTTTCTTGTGGCCACCTTTTGCGAGCCTCCGTGGCTTGCGATAATCACGGTGAGAGAGAGGACGAGTGCGGCAAAAGGCAGGTCAAGGGGAAAGGAGAAAAGGAGAGGCAAGAGGAGCGTGGGCTCCGCTCGCGCGAGTGAATGAACCCGGCAGAAACGAGCGAGAGAGGTGTAACACATTCATTTAAGCGATACACTAAATTCTCACAAGCGCGGCGCGCAGAGCTATCGCGCCTGCGGTGAGATTTTTATTTATTGCAACTCGTTGAACTTAACCGCGACGCTAATTGAGACGCGACTCGCGTCGCTGTAATTGCGTCTATTACGCGTATTATAGCAGTTATCCGGAATTATGGGTCAAGCGCCCGCGCGAGAGGCGGAGGGAGGGGGGGTTGACGTGGCGATTGTTGCGGATATGTGGGTTAACGTAATCCATCGACCCGGATTCTTTGCCAACGTCGCCGTGTAACGAGCGACGTTCGCGGGTATCAAGGACACCGCGTTACCTCCGAGTGATGTTCGCTTTTATTCCGTTATCACCGATACTAAGGTCGCTCGCGGCGATCCTTAACTCTTACGAGCTGCACGACATACGTGTGCATTTTGCATAAAACTCTTACTCCCACAATATCCAAGAAAAAGAAAGTTGATCTTCGGAAGCATTTCTGAAGTTTGGAACTATGCGATATTGCGGATTAACTTGCGAGAGAACTAATACGGCTTGCATGAAAATTGCTATCTAGAGATTTCCCGCGTCCGCTAACTTGGAATACAGGAAATCTTTGCCTCGGAAGCTAGACTAACAGAGATAAACCGCTTACATTGAAAGACCAACGGAATTTTGTATCGAAATTTTTTACGCTCCTTCGAATTCATTCCCTAAATTTGAGAATTATAATTTAAGATCAGAGATTCGATGAATGTATAATAAATCTTTGTGGAATTTGTAGGAAATCTTTCTCAAAGAATTTTTGTTTCTCAGCGAAAAAGTTTGCTTTACTATTCTCCCAAAAAGTGGCACTTTCACTTGAAATCAATCTTACTGTTGAGCAATACATTCTTACCATTTCATATATTTTTTAGACGTTCGGAAATGGCAATAAAGACAATATTTATTCGAGATCGGACACGACGAAGGAGGGGAAGGGGGGGAGTCACCCTGGGTACTAATCCTATTACTTCCGATAATGTGGAAGAGTTAACGCGTTATCGCTTCTCGATCCCCGCAGCGGGGATCTCACCGAGAGCGGTCCTATGCCCGGTGAACCCTCGCAATCCCCTGAAGACCCGTGTGCACGCTTCTGTTGCAGTTACGATAATGTAGACTCGCCTAATTATGCCAGGCACCTGAACGGGCACGGCTCGCCGCCGGCGGCTAACTCGTCGCAGCGCGATGGCATCCACGGCGGCGGCACCGGCGGCGCCTCCTCGCCGTACAATCACAATTATTCCGGGGATGGCAGCTATCAGTACGGCAGGTTTGATGCGAGCGCCCTGCACATCGCCCATGCGCTCAAGCAGACCGAGCTACAGAAGGGCTACAGCAAGGCCCGCGAGAAACCCATCGATTATTATCTGGTGAGTCACTGCTCGGTCGCTCGGCCGCGGTTGATGTAATCGCTCTCTCGTCATGGTCGTCGCCGTATAAGGACGAGAGTGTTACTATTCCGACACGCGCGTGGCACGCCGCGCGAGCCGGCCGACTCCGGGGCTAACGCGATTGCGTCTAACACGCTGTTGCGAACATGCAATTTCCTGGAGAACCGGAAAACCGTTCTCCTCCACGGGGATCGCGACTCAGCATCTTCGGAGACGGAGACACGGCGATATCGCGCCGGGTATTGTTGCGTCGAGCGGGTGCAACAGTCGCGGCTCGCTCCGCGCGATTCGGACCGCCGCCCGGCGGCAGCGAGCCGCGGGGAGGCCTGCGAAAATAATCGTTAATTAATAACGCGAATTAGCAATGATAATTTCCGAGTGCGTAGGGAAGCGAACAATGGCGATGTGGTAATTGACTTTTTGCGCGCATATGCCGCCCGCTGGTGTTATTAGCTTCTTCCTGAAAGCGGGGCAAAGGGGACGGGGGGAGATGCATTGTGTGCATGAGCGAAAATACACACAATAGGCTGCCAGCTACTTCCGTACTTAGTTATAAAATCCAGATCAATGGCATACGGATGCAGCTCTTCTTCTCATTTCTTTTTTTTTTTACGAGATCTGCGTTTGACGCCAAAATCACTGCCGAGTATCTCCTCTTGTCAACCAATTTGTATGAATATTAATTAAATTGTGATTTAACTTGTACTACGTATTTTTTTCTAGATTCTGTTTTTAAAAGGCGCTTTGATTAATGAAGTGATGTAATAGAGTGGAGTTAAAAGAATATGTTATATATACATATATCACATATAAAGACATTCGAATAAACAATTAATAAATTCATTATTTCTAATAATAAACTGCAATGAAGACTTTTTCGGCCAAATTAATATAAAATATTGTATCTTACTGCAATTGTAGCACTCACTTTTAGATTGGAAAAAACTAACAAGTAAACCGACCCAAGTGATACACTCCGATTTTTTTTAAACTTTACACACGTATAGAACTATGAAAAATATGTCTCTTAGAGCATATCATTTGAGCCTATAAGCAGTTTTACGGGCAGTTTACACTCTTTCAATTTTCATCCTCCCATTATCAAGTATGACAAAAATACATAAAAAACAAAGTTGAATGGAAGATGTGCGAGTTTCTTCATCGCTGGTTATAAACAAATTCAAACAAGAAAAAAAAAACAAAATATAAAAACCACAAAAAACTTATGTTACATACACCGCATTTTTTACAAATTTTTGCTAATTTGATTAAACATTTTATTATTATTAAAACAACTAATTTTGCAAATTTGAATTTGTTTACTTGTAAGTAACACAGATGATAGCACACTGAAAAGAAATTCTGGTTAAAAACGGACGAATCAGAAAAATCTCGTAGGCGTGATGAAATATTCTGGTTATTGTAAATTACAAAGTATTAAGTTCTATTATAGTGCATTAATGAATAATTCTACCGATCTGTAATAATCCCACATCAATAAATGAATGCCAGCGTGCTAAAGGACGAAATACGTCGCTTTGTGGTCGATTAATTAAATACAAGAGACAATCGCGGAGATGCAGGGGTCACACATGACTGAACTCGAATTTCAACGCTTCCCAGTTTTCGCCCGGCGAAAACCACGAGATCTCCGGCCGCGGATTTCCGAATTTCCGATCGCGGAGGCGCGATCCGGCATACATACCGCGCCGTCGCGTGACTCCCATAATACCCGAATAATCGCCGGTCCGCTTGACGCGGTGCAGGAATGCGGCGTACCGTCGCGAGAGAACGGACTTCACATGAAAATGAGATTACCGCTTTTCCCATCCGCGCGCCCGCGCCGGCCGCGCGCGAGTAATAAGGCCGAGCCGCTAGTCGCTCCACTATCGGCCGCGTTTTCTCCCAATGCGCTCTCGCGTGCTCGGATCGCCGTCGCACCGGATCGATCGGCCGATCCTTATTTATATAGTTAAAACGCCAGCCAGCCTATGTATGGCATTTATACGCGAACGAAAGCGGCGTGGGCAACGGCTGACGGGACCGAGATCTCCCGCGCGTCCTTTCCTTCGTCCTATTTAAAAGTTCCGCGAGACGACCGCGCGGTAGCGAACTGTTTGGCAACTTCGTTAAGTCCCGGCGAGACAATCGCGATTTTTCATCCGCGACGGGATAATCGACGGGCGTGCTTTATCCGGTATTTGTTCTGCACCGTCGTATCGCGGGGGCCCGCCTACGTCTCGCATACTGTCGGCGACAAAGTCGAATGAACTCTAGACGCCCTGCCCACACGCTTGCCGATGACCAGATTAATTCTTTCGAATCCGGATGACGTGACGCGGTGAATGAGTCTCCTTCTCGCGCCCGGCCTCGCGACCATCGCCGGCATTACGTTTAATTGGCGAAACAGCCCGGGAATCTCGGAAACGACGGGGACGCGTAACAGATCGCTGCGCGTGACTGTGATCGAACGGCCGCAATTACTCCGATATGTCAGCCTCCATCGCGAGTCGGGCAAATAAGAACCGTACGATTCAAACTGGTATAGGGATCCAGAACGAGCGGGGAATCGTGGCACGCAGATATGCGTTTGCTGCTCAATTTAAAGTGGAAGCTCACTTTATAATTTTAAAAAGACTCGACCGGGAATCTCGGAGAATCGCTATACTTCTTGATGATAATACGAAGGTTACACTGACAGAAAAAATATAGTTACTTTTGGATTTAATCACACATTGAACAAAAGTTCTGGTTAAGAATGTATTATGAGCTATCTTCGAAATACTAGTACCAAGTCGATAAAAATTCGTGAGATTGTTCTTTAGCCTTCCTGATGTGCTGCAAAAAAAAAAAACTTTAAACGAATCCACTAAACATGTTACCAAATGTTTTCAATTTTTTTTGTATATCTAGTATACGGATAAATGAAGCTATTTACCAAGTTTCAATTATCTTCACTACATTTTAAAGAAATAAATTATAAACTGACAAAAATATACTATCAGTACCACAAATAATGTTGGAAAAGACATTTGTAATATAAAAAAATACCTTTCTAGGAGTAAAAATAAGATTCTAATTATAGTTCGAGTTCCTTACATCTAGATTTACTAGATGCGTAAGGCATAGATATTCAAGTATTTCAAATTTCATGCACTTTTATCTAACAATAAGATTGTGCTCTCTGATCGACGTCTTTAAAAACGGACGAATCAGAAAAACCTTGTAGAATTGATCAAATATTTTGGTTACTATAATAGGAATTCTGGTTATTATAAGGTATAAAGTATTAAGTTCTTTTATAATAACCAGAATATTTGATCAATCTTACAAGATTTTCTGATTCGTCCGTTTTTAATCAAAATTATTTTTCAGTGCAATTTTATAATATTTCTAACGATAATTGTGGTTAACATAATACATGCATATACACTGAAAAAAATGTTTTGCATTATGAACCGAAAGTTTGGTTGAAATATACCCCAAAAAATTGTTTAGTTGCTGTAAACAAATATGTTATTTACTTATATTTTGTTAAAATATTTTGGTTTAGAGAACAAAACAGTTTTGTTTTCTAAACAGTTCTGTTTTGTTCTTTAAATCAAAACGGTTTTACAAATTATAACCAAATAACATTTTTGTTTACAGCAACTGAACAATTTTTTTGGGTATATTTCAACCATAATACAAAACATTTTTCTCGGTGTTGTTAAGTTAATCATATTTATTGTTAGAAATATTATTAAAATTATCTTTGAGTCCAAAAATAACCATATTTTTTTTCTCAGTGCACAGTTATTAAAAGATTCAGTATAAAAGATTAAAAGATTACCATAAAGAGACGCGGATTAAAAGTTTGGGAGACTAAATAATAATTTGGTCGATCAAACTACGATGCAGCGAAGCGCACGGCTTCGCCGAGGTTTTCCTCGGCGCGAGTTTAGCTCCGTCGCTTGTCGCGCGCGTTTTCCTCAGGTCACGGCGGAACAATGCTGCGAGTCTGTGCCGCCGCACGTCGTTGTCGTTCATGATTATTCAAATCGTTATCACGGAAGAACGCGTATACGCCGTCGTCTTATTTCCCTCGTACGCGGCGAAACCGTGCCGGTCGGGCCCGGGATGTATGTACCGCGCGCCGCGTGCACGCGAAGGAAGGCTTTACGTTTACAACGGGGGCGAACGAGGAGGCGGACGAGGCAGGGAACCCGGGGCGGGGGCGGCAAGCAGAATTATTTCCGCTTGCGGTACTTCTGCACTTGATGGCTAATTAGAGAATCGTTGCCGGGCCGCGTAAAGAGCTGGCGGGGAGAGCGCGTGTGTACTCCGGCCGCCGTCTCTCACGCGCCTTCGCGCGTAAACGCTTAGGGAAAATTAATCCATTAAAGGCCGTTGTCCTATTTCCGGGAATGCCGCTCTCTGAACGGCAGACAGATCTCGCAGCGAATCAAGAAAGCACCGAAAGCTCCGGCTCCGGTTAAAAACTTAAAAAAAAATTATACTACGTGGGCGCGCGCGCGTGACTTCCATCTGTTTCTAGCATAACGCGGTTCTCTCGGCGGAAGGCCTAAAATACGATTAAAGAAAAACAGCCTTGAATTACGTCAGGCTGAACGGCCCTCGGAGTTTTGCTGGTCATTCTGAAAGATGTCGCGAGCAGGTTTTTCCACGATAAACATTACGTACGTGAAAGTCTTGTACGTTTGTTCCTACCGTTTTGCGCTCCATTAGCAAAGTTTAAAGCTGCGAGTAGGCAGCCTCGAATTTGTTGCTGGTAAAATTACGTACATACATGTTAAAATTATGTTTAACGAGAAAATATTGTTCTTGAAAACAAGTTCTTGGAAAATTTTTCTTTGTCTGTCCGTTCATTAAGCCCAGTCACGTCTATTCAAATCGGATATTACAATATAACTATGACATGGACTTTGCTAGCGTCCTTCATCAATGTATATCAGAGAAAAATTATATAATGCGTTACTCTCTACTACAAAACAAGTCCGTTAAGATTTCATAAAGCATACCAATTTTCTTGGAGATGGCTTTCAATTATTTGTACGTGATAAACCTCTCTTTCCTTCTTCCTCCTCCAAATTAAATTGAAAAAAATTGCATTGAAGAAATCCCGTCGCACAACTTCAAAAGAACATGTTTGTCTCTCGCAGCGGCAACATTTCTCCTACTCTTATTTTCATTGTATTAATATTTCCGGTTGCGACTACAACGAGCGAAAAGAGTGCGCGGGGGCGCAACTCGTACCATTTTTGAAAAAATACACCGGAAGAGGATTAGTTCACTTTTGTCGAGCAGCGGCGGGTTGTCGCTCCCCCGAGGAGACTCTCTTGGAAGCGAATGAAAGCAGAAACGCGACGTGAAAGTAAATTATACAAAAAGTGGAGTACCTACCTCTAAGGCCAGAGCTGCGGGCGTTTTAAGAAATAGAAACGTTTCATTGCGTCCAACCGTATCCGCGAGCACCGTCTGGCGGAATGCTTCCTGGCATGTAACGACATTTTGATCCTTAATTAGTAACATGCCGATCGCACAGCCTTTCGAAATTACGTACCGAATCCCGAGTTTTCGCGATATTGTATAACTTTTACATAACATAAATATAGTTTAAATTTTATATATTTTATACTTTATATAAATAATAAATCATAAAAACCGACTATATATTTATCGAACATCGATATATACTTTTTTTCTTCGTCGCTGCGCAATAAAATTATAAAACGTCCATATACAGTTATATATGCGATTGTAATAAGATTTTAAATATTTTTATACTTGCAATACTTTTTAAAAAAGATTTTGGTTGCAATTAGAAATTAAATGTAATTGCCAATAAATTTTTAATAATTTTTATCTCTGCTGCATTAGGATCGCGATGAACAGACGCGTCTCGAGATGAAGCACCGGAAAGAAGAAGATGATCTATATCGGAAATTTGCGCATCATCGCGAGGAAGAGGACCGGCGAATCCGTGAGGAATTCCGAGTATGTAATGATTGAAGTGAATTCTAACAAAAATGATGCAATATATGTACGTTTTATACAATACGTTAATTTTTTTATCCATGTTGTTAATTACAAATATATTTATATTATATAAATATACAAACTACAGCATAAATATATTTATATTATTAACGTATATAATAATATACGTTAATAAAATTTCGATATTATTACCAATTTCAATTTATTATATATTATTTGAAAAGGACGAATGGGAAAAGGAGCTGGAGCAATTGTCGGCGAGATGGGAACGGGAAAAAGGCGGAAGAGTTCGAACCCAACAATTTCAGCAGGAGAAGGAAGACTTGGAGAAGAACATGACTCTACGCAGGGACAAGAAGAAAGAAAGTCTCACGCGCAAAATGCTGGAGCACGAACGGTATTTATTATGCAATTAATACGATATCCGCATTTTGTATTTAGATCGGAAAGGTAACACCTTTATTTCATTGAATGAAATATCGAGCGGGTAGAAACATCGAAAGAGTAGGATTCTGATTATATCTGATTTTTTCGAAAGTAAACATTTAATAAAGGATTTATTATAAATATAACTTAAAATAATATATGTGTAATTAAAATTGGAAAGATATAATAAAGTTCCAAAAGCAATGTTAAAAGCTAAATTGAAAAACTGTTAAATTTTTATTTACTTGATTTATTTTGCCGATTTATTTTTCATATACTTTATACCTAAGGTAATTTATACGTCGTTACATTTATCATATGATATATTAACGGGACAATCTCGAATGGGATTACGAATATCGATTCCATGCATTTTTCGTTACGGAAGAACACATGGAAGAGTTATGTGTGCAACACGTTACAAGCCGCGGTAGCTTCGGCTTTATGTTTTTTTTTTTTCGTTTCTTTTTTCTTTCGGACGATAAACAAGCTCGCGTGCGTTGGCGCTCGCGAACCGGGAAGCCGGTTTTCGCGCTCAACACAAAAGCTTCTCGTTACTTCTGATCAATTTATAGGGCGGCAACCGCCGCGCTGGTGGAGAAACAGAGCTCAGAGATGCTAGAGCTGATCAATGAGGCGAGAAGCGAGTACATGCTGCAGGAAAGTTTATACCTTGATGAAGGAGACGGTTATGCCGAGGAAGCGCCGCCTCCGCCTTATCCATCGCGCGCGCCACCCCCGCAGCCGCCAGCCCTCGCCAAGTACCATATCTACAATGATCCCCTGGAGTTCGCCGACATGGATCAGATAGCTATTTCGGTAAGACCTCACCGCGGAATTTCTTTCAGCGCTGGCTTCCTCGCGCGAATCATTCTCCTTGTCGCCGGGACGAGATTTTGCGGTTTATCGCAAGTATTCTAGACACTGTCGTCTTTTGTATTATATAGTGTCCTTATTTAGTTTATTATGCGTTTTATTTAAATAAACTTAAAAAAAATTGAGGAATTTTTTCTCATTTTAAAATCTATCCAACATTATCTTTACTTTCTTTCTTACTTATCTAATTTCTGTTATTCACGCTGGATTATCTGCATAAGCGATTTTAAACCAAGAAATACATTTAATGCCAGTTTTTAAAAGATTCACTGAGATACTAAGTAGTTCACAATGTCTTGTATTGTTCTTAGGTAGCCCAAGAAGATCAAAAAACGTTCACCGACTTAGTGCGACAATTGGTGAGCAGATGCGGCTCGGATATAGAAAAGGCGAGGACAATATTTCGATGGATCACCGTGAAGAATCTGAACACTATGCAGTTTGACGAGAACTTACGGGGTGACACTCCCATGGGTCTGCTGAGGGGCATCAAACACGGCACGGAAAGTTATCACGTTCTATTCAAACGATTGTGCAGGTAACCGATAATATTATAAAAAATAGACAGAAAACATAATGACAATTTTTAACAAGTAATATTATATACAAATATACATGACAGATCAGGAATAGACGAAAACTTTACTTGGTAAAAATATCAAGAATTTACATGTGCAATTATTTATGCCGCATTGGATAATATAATTGAATAACATAAGTCAATCAGTGGAATAATATAAAATTTAGAAAAAAACAAAAGAATTTGTGAGGTTTCATTTTCGATAAAAATATACGTTAATAAAAAAAGAAAGCAGTGTTTTCTAAAATAAAAATTCTAAAATGTTATATTAATGAAATTATGAAAATTAACGCACACATAAACTTTTTATTTTTATATTATACGAGTCCATGTAACTCGCGTAGAAACGAGGTGCACATTAAAGCACGTAATAAAAGATCTAGGTATAGAGAGATTAAGGATTAATTATAGAAATGTTTGATATATTTATTGATGTTTTACTCATGAAAACTGATGGTACCTAAATTGAATGCAGTTATGCGGGCTTGCATTGCGTGGTCATCAAGGGCTACAGCAAGTCGGCGGGCTATCAACCGGGCGTTTGCTTCGAGGATAACCGATTCCGGAACAGCTGGAACGCCGTGTACGTGGCAGGTGCGTGGCGGTTTGTCCAGTGTAATTGGGGAGCACGACACCTCGTCAATGCCAAAGAGGTTCCCCGTCCTGGTCAAGCGAAAGCTAAGAACGACAGCCTCAGGTATGGCACGCCAAAGTCCGCGGCGTATCGTGATTGTAGCGTTTGCGTGTGCAAATAAAACGATCGATGAGATCACGAGAACGTTTCATTTAGGTACGAATACGACGATCATTACTTCCTGACGGATCCCCGGGAATTTATATACGAATTCTTCCCATTGCAAGAGGATTGGCAGTTGCTTAAACAACCGATTTCACTTAAGGATTTCGAGGAATTGCCTTTCGTACGATCTCTATTCTTCAGGTAAGACAACATTCCTGTTTCTTTCTTTTTTCCGGAGTATACACGATAATATACATGAGGAATAAGAGAGAAAGCCGGATCTCTACACACAAATTAGTTGCTAAAATTTTATGTTTCGCTCTTCCTGCACTGAGAGAAATATTTTGTATTATGAACCAAAAGTTTTGTTGATATATGCTNAAGAAATTTATTTAGTTGCTGTAAAAAAATATGTTATTTGCTTATATCTTGTTAAGTCGTTTTGGTTTAGAGAACAAAACAGTTTTGTTCTCTAAACAAGATATAAGCAAATAACATATTGTTTACAGCAACTAAATAAATTTCTCGAGCATATATCAACAAAACTTTTGGTTCATAATACAAAACATTTCTCTCAGTGTGTAAGAATACATTATTCAATGTCATGCTGTGTATTTTGATTAATTATACATTACGTTAAATTTGGCAAAGAGGTAGCAACAGCACGTCTTAGCAAATTAAATTCGTCCATTGAAGCGCGCTTAAGGACCGTTAGAGCGCGCAATTAAACCGACGGTCTCGCAAGCGTAGCGAGATTGGTCTATTAACAATGACCGTAAGTTGCACAGTGAAAATACCGTTCGGATAAATTCTGCGTGCACAGGTACGGCCTTTACTTTCCGGATACGAATACGAATGCCGTTATGTATACGGATTCCACCGGTGCTGCGACCGTGAGGATAGCGATGCCGGCGCATATGCAATCATCCCTTATCTTTCATTACAATCTCAAGTTTTACGACAACGACGGTGATGGTTATGACGGCGTGTCGCTCAAGCGTTTTGTCATGCAGGTAAATTGATAGTCTGCGTCTTCTACATTCGCGCAATGATTTATCTCAAGCGACTTGAATAGCGTCACTTTGATTTTAAAATATCACGAAAGTAAAATGTAAAACAATTTATATGTTTTTAAATTTATGTAAAATAGGATATTAACGATTCGCTTTAAGAATTTAATTTGAAAATCAAATAACAGAAAAAAGAGAGAAAAATTTATCTTAATTAATTAATTTTAATTATGTAATTTTTTAAATATTTATATATAATGTAGAACAATTGAAAAATTATTATTATATATTCTAATATTTTTATCTCTTTTTTGACATTATTTTTGTATTTTATTCACTGTACTTGTACTTTAATGTAACATTATTAGGTCACACATTTAATAAAAGAGGTGTTTCACATTCGTTTAAATTTATAATTATAATACAGTACTTTTATGGATCAAAATTTAAGTAAATTTTACAAATTCGAATTTTTTTAGTCGGTTGTGGGGAATTTTGTTGCGTTCCGAGTTCACGCACCGTGTTCTGGAGCCTTTCTTTTGGACATATTCGCCAATGCGGTAACGCCGAAGGAATACTTGACCGGCGAACCGATGAAGTTCAAGAGTGTCTGCAAATTCAAAATTGCGTGTGAAGAACTGCAGACGGTGATGGTACCATTACCAGATTGCGCCAGTGGCGAATGGGGACCCACCAAAGCTACTAGACTATTTGGTCTTATACCTATCACTCATCAAGTAAGTCAATTAATTAAATCGGTCTGCTTGTACAATTAATTCAAAAACTTGATACGCAACGCATGTCATACAAAGTGATTCGGAATTACATATAGATTTTTATTTTTTGAATATATTTGAGTTAATGGTGATTGAAATATTGTTTGTATAATAATACATATAAAAATTTGACATTATATATTTTTACATGTTGAAATAAAGCCATTTTGTAAAAAGAAAACAATGTGATTGCATGTTTTCAAAACTAGAAAAATTAATGCTGATTTTTTTAAAACGTCATATAAAATACATTGAAATTTTTAAATCTATCGAGTATTGCACAATTTTTTTATATCTCTTGCATAAGATAAAAGTTTCATAATGTTTCGGTCCACAATCAATTCCACAAAAATAAATTTCCTTCCCGCTCTTTTCTACTATATGAGATATTAAAGTGAAAAAAAAAAGAAAAGTCAACGAAAGAGGAATCTTCCGATTTTATCGCGCTTGCCAGGCGGGCGGTTTACAATCGTGCGATCTATTGATTTCAGGAAGCCCTAGTGTTCGCCGGGCGCGAACTGGAAATTCAATTCCGCATGTCGAGGCCGTTGACGGACTTCATGGCAACCCTGCATAAGAACGGCATCGAGGAGAAGCGCCTGTCCAAATACGTGACGCATTCCATCGCCGACGACGACGTGGTCACTTTCTCCATAAGTTTCCCCGAGGAGGGCCAGTACGGTTTGGACGTCTACACCAGGGAATCCACAGCTTCGCCCGTCGCCCAGCACGACGTCACCGGCGAGAAGCATTTGCTCACGCATTGCTGCAAGTATCTCATCAACTCCAGCAAACGGAATTGAGAGGAAAACCGGGCGCTCTTGGAACATAGTTTCGGCTCCATTCGAAAATTTCTACTTTAGTTGCGGATGACAATTGCTAGCGACGTTTGGAATTCCCAGTGCTCGTTAAGACGAACGATAGCGAATGCACTTCTCCCGTGGTGCTTTCGGAAAATTATTAAAATTGGGAAAACGGATTGAAATATTTTGCAGACGTAATAGAATTGCGGCTATACTCGTCGTGACGAGATAACTGTTTTATTATCCGAAAATCTCGCTCGTTGTATCGAACTCCTTAGGAGGCAAAGCGTAATTATTTTAGAAGTGAATCGGTCATTAATGATAAATTAATGTGCGCTTTATCGTGAATACCGAGAAAGAAAAGAGAAAAGCGGCCGGGCAAGTGACGACGGTGACGAAGAGGCAATGGTGAAAGCAATGACGTTTTACGTCATTTTTTTCAAGGACTATTTTTATGCAATTCCGCTACCTCGAGTCTAACAGTAGGCTTACGACTTGCAGATAATTATATTAATGTAAAACTAACTGTGGAATTTTAATTTGACGCGGGAGAAGCATTTTTCGAAGTGCAGCTTCGAGCAAAAGGCACCTTCGTATATAAGCGGACGGGTTTAACGCGATTTCCTGAACACCCGGTATATCTGGAACGCGCTTACGATCGTGCTCCCTCATCTACCGAGTTAGTACTTCCGTATAATAATCCTTCTCCGCAATCATGCTTCTCTTACGCAACGTATCAAATAAATTATTGCGATCTGCGATTCCATCGTAACAATTTTATCTCGAAGCTTTACTTTCACTGACAGATTTATATATTTATCGCTAATAATACATTATTTTCAGTACTACTTATTATACACGGGCCCAATCGCGGATTCATTAAACGTCGAACGCGTATAGACCGAATACCGTAAGCAAATATAATATATTTTATGAACGAAAGATGCTTCTGTATATATAATGTACTATAAGATAATTACGACTTGAAAATATCATTATCTATAGAAACATTGACTCGATTCTGAAAAATACTTGCCCAATTTCGATTAGCTTTTTCTTTTTTCAAGTATTATTGTTTCCTCTATAAGATTATATTACTTATTTTGCAATTAGACTCCTTTGACAGTGTCCTCTTTTGAAATTGGTACATTTTCAAGTCGCAATTTTCGAAATGCACACACACAGGTGCTATACTATATATTATCCCTTACAATTATTCGCACATCGAGTAGCAGTCATACAATTATTTAGTGGTAGGATCTTAGTATTCGCACCATTCGATTATGCGAGCAAAAATGTCGTTTATAACAGATAAAAAGAAGAATAGTATATATTTATTAATCGTGTAATATTAATCTTTCTTGTTGTTAATTAAAATTTTAACCACGAAAGGAACTCCCACATTATCTTATGTAATACATGTAATTCGAGCTTACGAGCGCCTATTTTGTTATCCATTAACATCCATAAGTATGTAAATTAATTTTTTATATACTGTAGTTACTTGCAAAATAAAATTTGATATTCTTGTATAAAAATTTAATAAATTGATTTCCACAAAATAATTTTAGTTTATTTCAACAGATCGATTTTCGACCTCCGTTACATTACATTAAATATTTTAAATTGTATAATCTTTTTTATAATCATATTTATTAAGATATATTTTAAATATCTTTGAAATTTTTTTTAAACCTTGGATTAATAAGAAAAGTCACGATTGTCAAAAATATTATTATTATTATGTTACTCAAGATTTGTGATGAATAATTTAAAAATATGCCGAAGTGCATAGCACATTCAAATAGAGTAAATAATTTTTGTAAAATTTCCTGTCAAACTGCAACCCGTTGCACTATTCCTTCGAGCATGATAAACGTAATAGTACGTCCATCTTGCGGTAAAGGGAGAGAATTTGAATCTTTTGGATCAAATAATAGACTTGAACTGTTGTACAATAAAAATACATTTTCGCTTCTAAATAGACAATCGATGACAATTTCAAGAAATCGAAAGTATTTAAGGGAATTAAAAAAACAATCGTAAACGATAAATTCTTCATAAAGCTATTTTAATTTGTAAAGAAATGACAAACGATTTTGGCCCAAAATTATCTTGAATTTCTGTGTAATACGAAAATAAATTTGAATGACAGTCCTGAAATGTAACTCAATAATCAATAACTCGTTAAATATCCAAGGTATATCGACTGAACAGTTATAATTCGTGTAAATTGCAAAATTTATGAAACTTCTGTCAATTGATCGATTCTTATTTTATAAAACAACTTTTTCTAAGAGAAAGAAGGAGGAAAAAAGAAAGACTTTAACGTTGACATATTCCATAGTTGTATGCATAGATATTTATAGAAACAGGCTATTAATGAAAGATTCAAAGGCAATGACCTTCAGCAAATTTGTGATAAATTTGAAACCGCCAAAAATACTATTGTTAGATATACACATTCAGTGACTCAGACGTTATCGATTTATATCGAATTACGGCTGAGTGGCCGTAGCCGAACTCGTGCGCCGCAGCTGAACAAAACTTACCGTGCTCACTAAAGTTTTACAAAGTGAGCGGTATCCGCTTCTTCGACCGCGCTTTTTTTCCTTTCCGACCGACTCGCGGTTTCTCTCTGTCCAACCGCTTATTATGAAAACTAATTACCGGGTTTCGTCCTGTGCATTAGTTCAGAGATGAATTGTCATCCGAGGCTGCAGATTCTTTATCCGCGTTGCGACAAGTCGTCGGTTCATCGCTAATTAAATAGCCGGTCCCCCAGATCGCAAGCCCACTCCCTGCCCCCTTCTCCACCGCACTCCGTCAACTTCCGGAATAGGAGGACGATCCCTCGGAATTGCCGAGACGAGAAAGAAGTTTTCTTATTCCACGACAGTACGTGCGGAAAGAAAGATTTCATCGCGCGGGCGGACCACTTTGTGATTTATAGCCCGCTAACTGCTTATTGTAATTGCAGATGAGGGCATCCATTATTGTTATTATCAGCGTCGGCCGCGGAGACAGGACGCGGGATTTAGAAGCTGCTCTCGCCTTATCGTCGCGCGAAATGGGAATTTCTGTTCGCGGCGGTGGCGCGGCTAGAATTTTTAATGGCACTTACAGTAGAACTTATCGCGCGCGAGGGAGAGGGGGGGGAGTTGCCGGGGAGGGGGGGGCTTCACGTTTTATTTTTATTAACATAAAATTACCTCCCTTTTTTGCACTCTTTCCGGATATATAACATGATTTGCCATCAATGTTTTTAAAGGCCTTCGATCGACGACGATTTATTACGCGAAGCACGAAGCCGTAATTATTTTTCGTAGCTTCCCTCGTAGCTTCTCCACGCCGGAGCGCACACGTTCGCGCGAGATCGCCGTGTGCTAAAAAATAAGATATTTGATTACCCGGCTTATTGTGGCGCTGGGAGCAATTAAAAGGTTTTGATAGCTGCCGTTCTCTTTTTGTTCCAGTTTCCATTGTTTGATGATGGTCGCTTGTTAGTATTTCACGCTCTGTACACACAGCACATAGAGACGATATGGAGTCAGAGTGTTTAACAAGCCTCTTCCTTCGTACTTTTTCTCCTCCTCGCGCTTCCTTCCGTTAGATGCAACGTCTTTATAATTGCTCACCGCAAATGGACGGCTATTAATGTATACGTCTATTTGTCAGTATTCCGGCCGCAACATCTTAATAACCGCCGGAGTGCAAATAGCAGTCGCTTCATATACTTTCTTAATATTTTTCTTTTTACGTAGCGTCATTTAGTATATAGTGTCTTTGAAAATTTGCTTATTAAAAGTATCGAAAGTTTAATTAATGGAGTAAAAGAGAAGATGTTTTTCATTTATTAGATACTTTCTTTCCAAGTTTTATACGAGATACTGATATTACATAGACTAAAAGTACATAACGTAATAATTATAATAAATAAATGCTCTCTCTCTCTCTCTCTCTCTCTCTCTCTCTCTCTCTCTATATATATATATATATATAATATATATATATATATAATATATATATATATATATATATATACACCATATTTTTTACAATTTTTTTGCTAATTTGATTAAACATTTTATTATTATT